>JAQZBX010038082.1:0-23534 GCA_029593785.1 Cabassous unicinctus | reverse complement strand
TGCCGTGAGGTTGCTGCATCAGCCCACCGCACCGCTCAGGCCGGCGTGCCCTCACAAGGAGGCCTCGGGGCGCGAACCCGGGCCTCCCATATGGTAAACGGGGGCTCTATCCACTGAGCCACACCCGCTTCCCTATAAATGCATCTATATAATGATTTAATAATCATAATTGTTGGTTAATTCTTAACCCTTATTTGTTCATTCTTAACCTTAACCCAGGAATCTAATTCTTAGTACTTATTTCTTCGAGACCTAAGTATGAACACTGGATCTGCTGCTTCCAAGTTGTGTTACATTGATGAAGTTACTCAACTTCTCTTAAGATTCATTTCCTCATATGTAATATGACAATAACATAATTACTGCATAGACTTATTGTGAAGATTAAATTAAGTAATTATAGCAAGTATCTAGGACCAATACTGGAACATAATGTACACTCAAAAAATAAGTTTTAACACACTATGAGGGGAAGCGGGTGTGGCTCAATGGATAGAGCTCCCGTTTACCATATGGGAGGCCCCGGGTTCGCTTCCCGGGGCCTCCTTGTGAGAGCAGACCGACCGGCGCGGCGCAGTGGGCTGATGCAGCAGGACCTCACAGCAAGGGGGAGATAAGCAGACACAGAAGAAACACACAGCGAATGGACACAGTAAAACACAAGCAGCAAGGGGGGGATAAATAAATAAATAAATAAATCTTAAAAAAATAAATAAATAAAAATAATTTAAAAAAACAAACACACTATGAATATTAAAAATAAAAAACATTACCAACAAAAATCAAATAGAACTACAAAGGAAGAAATAAGTGTTTGAGCTTTTTTTTATTTTAATGAACTTATTCATTTTTCTTACTATAATCACGTGTTCGAAGCTGTCATGTATATGTTTATCTATAGAAGAGTACTGAGTACTTACCACTTCATCGATGCAGAGATCTTCAGATTTGGAATATAGCCTATTGTTTGGCCATACCTGAGATTTGAAAGTACATTCTGTATGAATAATTTATTATCACTAAAATAAATTAAGGACACCATTTTCAAAATGTTAATTGTGTATAGGCAAATTCCTGAAGCAGCAGGGTATACACAGCAGCTTGGAGTTTAATTGTGACAGGAATACCATACTATGGAAAGTGTATGTGGATGGAAATATTTATGAGTTGGCACGGAGAGCTGGCTCAGTACATTTACTGTGGAATAATTTGACTGTTAACTTGTTTTACAAGCTGGGTTTTATCTGATACTGTTATCAGGATGGTTGTACAAAGTCTATACATTCATTCTACTTGCTGAGGTTATTGTTTTAATTTTCAATTTCAGAAACGCTTGAGAGGGTTTTAATAAATGTTTTATATAAAAATGATTGAGTGACTCAAACATTTCCATTTAAGAGTGACATGTTATTTTACACGCTGTATTGTTTCATATATTATCAGTTTTGCACCAGATTTTGGCTTAGAAATAGATCCTGCCTGAAGAATTTTTTTTACCACAAACAAACAAAAATCCAAGAGCAAACAAACAACAACCAAACCAAAGAAGAAGGCATAAACAGAAAAAATCAGTACCATGACATGCATGTTAAATATAAAAAGAAACCATATAAACAAGTTTTCTGCTCACTCTGATTATATTCAGAGAGTGGTCTTTCCCACAAGAGATTCAAAATTCATAAGTTTACTCTTAAATATGAGAATAGTTCCACTTTGAAAATACTATCAAAGATAACATACCTGTGAATGTGTTACTGGATGGCTCTGGTTTCTGGGCTTCTAGGTTCTTGGCTTATGTTGAATAAAAGCCGCCATAGGGTAAGCAATGGAATAAAGACTTTATTAAGAAAAAGAAAACAAGAAAAGTACACGATCCATGCCGAGGCATGGACTGCAGGTGAACTGCAGGCTGAGTTACCTGCGGGGCCCCAGTTCAGGCCTTTTTTAAGTCTTTCCTCCTCCCTCATGATGTTGGGGGCAGGGGCCCAGCTGTTCGCTGTTCTGATTGGTTTCCCTACCTGTCAGTTCTCAGGGATCCAATGGCGAGGCCTTTTGAGGGTATCTGGGGTTTTCCCTCTCCTTCCAAATGAGATTCTCATTCCAGAATCTTGCAATGTTTTTCCTGCAGCCTTCTCTTCAGGTTTCCAGGCTGGGTCTCATGGCCATGTGGTCTGTCAGCCATGTTATCTGTAGGGCCAGCTGCCTTCCCCCTTTCACTATACTAACCTGTCTCAACTGCATACCACAAAAATATATAGATAAATTGCGAGAATATATTTTAATATATATGAGCCTACCATATCTATATATACAAAGATGTTCATATAATATTATTAAAATAAAAAAATTAAAAATAAAAATTTATCTAAAATAACAAATTAATGAGATTTATTTACAATGGAATACTCTGCAGCCATTGAAAAATGATGTAGGAAAATATAATGACATAGGGAAATGGTCATTATAACTTAAATGAAAAAAAATAGTCTAATCTTATTTTTGTTTAAAAAACTGTGTTCGTAAACAAGAAAGCTGGCTTTTAGTTTTATTCACCAGTGGTTTTCTCTATGTGATATAGACTAATAGGAATTTATTTGCTTTAAACTTAACCATATTTTCTAAAATTTCTAGCAACTTATGGATCTTTGTGATAAGAAAGGATATATTAAAACAATGAAAAATGAACCAGGTACAAGTAGTGACTACAAATCCGTAGACTACATCTGTATTGACATTTCTGTTTCAAACCTCAAGTCAGAGTATTCAGCAGGGTCCAACCAGGACAAGTCACCAGAAGAGCCAAGTCATTAATCAAGGAGGAAACCTGAACAAGGGCCAAAGTAAGTGAGGAATTAGAGAAACAGAACAAAGTCAGAATTCACCGTACCCAGAGAATATTTTGCAGGTCATCTGAGTGATCAAAGGGCCCTGATTGAAACCCAAGCAATGGAAAGCAACTTTCTTGGCTAGTTTCATTTTAAAGGGGATCTCTCTCTTTCAAACAAAGCAAACTGTATCAGGTGCTGGTGTCTCTAAGGCACTAACCCTTTAAATGAAGCAACTCCTACCTTAAGAATCCACCTTCTCAAGGTCAATAAAGGAATTGTCTAATTTGATGTTTCTTGATGGGCATAATCTCTGATTAACTGAGTCGAGCCACACATGCATATCCGTGTACTTATTACTTGCTTTAAAATGATTGTAATCTATCATTTATATATATATATATTTTTTTTTTATTTTATTATTTTTTTTTTTTAATTAGAGAAGTTCTGAACTTACAAAACAATCATGAACATGTGTAGATTTTCCATACAACACCCCTCCACCAACACACTACATTGTTGTGGAACATTGGTAAACAGATTATGAGATAACATCATGAGACTATTACCACTAGCTATGATCTACAGTGTACATTTGGTATATTTTTTCCCATACCCCCCTATTATTAACATAGTACTTCTTTGATATTGGTGCAAGAATATTACAATATTGTTGTTTACTATAGTCCATAGGTTACATTAATTGTATTTTTCCCATGCACCTCCATAGTCTTACCACCTTGTAAAAGTGATATACATTTGTTCTACTTAATAGAAGAACATTCTTGTATTTGTATTATTAACCACAATTCTCATCCACCTCTAGGTTTACTATGTTATTCAGTCCCTAGATTATTCTCTAGCTTTCTTTCAAGTGACATTTACATACCTAGAATTCCCCTTTCAGCCACAATCCCATTTATAAACCAGCTGTGTTCCTTATACTCAGTATAATGTACTGCCATCAACTCTATCCATTTTCCGCTTTTACAGTTAAGCTAATTAAAACTTCTACATACATTTAGCCTTTCTCAGCCCTCATTCTATCTCCTAGTAATCTATATTCTAGGTTTTAACTCCATGCCTTTATTCTTTGTATTGAGTTCATATTAATGATACCACACAATATTTGTCCTTTTGCGTCTGGCTTATTTCACTTAGCATAAAGTCTTCAAGGTTCATCCATGCTATCATATATGTCCCAATTTCACTTCTTCTTACAGCAGCATAGTATTCCATCATATGTACATATCACATTTTGTTTATTTATTCATCAGTTGATGGACACCTGGGTTGTTTCCATCTTTTGGCAATTGTGAAAAACCCCGCTATGAACATCGGTGTGCAAATGTCTAATCTATCAATTTTTAAATTCTTTTTCTCTCTGCAAAAGATTCAAAAGTGCTCAGTGACTATTTGTAAAATTTGGAAATGATCAGATTTTAGCAGAGCTCTAGATGAACTGTAATTTTCCTAAAATTATAGTAGGAAAGGCAACTTTTAAATAAATATCTACTTTTGAGGAAAACAATGGCCTAATTTAAATTACATTTAAAGGGAAGCAGGTGTGGCTCAGTGGATAGAGCTCCCGTTTACCATATGGGAGGCCCCAGGTTCGCTTCCCGGGGCCTCCTTGTGAGGGCAGGCCAGCCCGGGCGGAGCAGTGGGCTGATGCAGCAGGACCTCACAGCAAGGGGGAGATGAGCAGACACGGAGAAAACACACAGCGAATAGACACAGCGAGCACAAGCAGCAAGGAGGGGATAAATAAATAAATAAATAAATCTTTAATAAATAAATAAATAAATAACATTTAAAGTAAAACTTCAGTCTCTAATTCCAGAGTAGTTTTGGTATGCATATTGAGGAGATATGAGGTTGTACACTTCTGGAGAATGTCCCTGTTAATATGTCCCCAAACACTACAATGACTTTTTCAAAATTACTATAACTATGGTGGGTAAATAATTACTTAATCCATTATCAATCCTTATCTCCAGATTAAAATAATTTCAATTCAATTGAATTTTCTTCATAGACCAATAAGGTTTCCTGGTTTATACTCAAACTCTGGGTTTTCAATTTCTATGAAATATGATGCCCAAGTGAACCTAGCACTGACACATACAATATCATGAGGATTCCACCCCCACCCCCAGAATTTTATGATAATTAATCACAAATCATTAATAGGCAACAACTTTTAGAAAAACCTGTGCTATAGTTACAAAGATAAAATAGAACATGTAAGTCAGGTGATAATTTCAACTAATAATAATTACTTATAAAATTGGTAAAAGTAAGCATGGAATTTTAATTCATTACACCTGTGATAAAAATATGACCTCTTCAAGAAGAAGGGCTTCTAGCTGATTTTCCAGATATTTTCAGCTTCCCAGATAGTTCCATTGTCTCCTTACTAGAGACACCCAAGAACAGAGCTGCTCCTTCAAGCACCATAATCTTAAGTCTGAAAGTCTTTCTTTATACTTCTCATGGAACACCTTTCACAGTTTATCTCAACAGAGCTACCAAGACAGCTACTAAAAATGTAGAAGCCATTTCTCTCCCGTGTTAAGATTTCATGGTCCAAAATACATTTTAAGTAAAGTCTACCTACTCAATTTATCTTAGCACAAATGAACACAAAATGGCATAGAACCTTAGCACATGTAAATTTAACATAATGTAAATCCAGGTTTTACAGTGATCTCCAATTCTACTTCCTAGTTCACTCAGTGTGACGTTTGAGCCACTTTATATAGCAGCCCTCAACCACTCCCCTAAAGAGCAATATGATTGATTTCAAGAAGTCCCCACTAGGTGGCATAGGTGTTCACAAAGAAGTGAAGCTGTACAATGTCCAAGTCGCCTTAAATAGTTCAGCAAGCAGGAAATGAAAGAAAACCTACTTAGAGGAATACATGGCATTTGTATGTTACATAAGAAATACGTATTCAATTGTAAAAACACACGCACACAGAGTTCCAATTTTAAACAACATGTAAAAGTCTGCCACAAATCTCAATATCATCTACCTGGATCAGCCAACCCTATTTATTTTAAATAATCTTTTTAACAAAATTTGCCTCTTTTTTTTTCACTCTCTCTTAAGAGGGAGTGACTGTTAAAGGAAATCCTGGATTATTTGGTGCTCCATAGACACATCTTTTATTTCTACAATTTCAAAACAGCTCGGATTCTAGGGCTTTCCATTAAAAAAAAAAAAAAAATTGGGTCCTTTCAATTTCTGATCAGTATAAACAAATCGAGAGAATGATTAAAGATAACCATAGAATGCTTAAATTATAAACTCATTATAATTAAGAGAACTCATAAGCCTTATAAAGAATTATACTACTGGAAGCCATAGATTACAGCGTAAACTCAAATAGAGATTATTTAACTTTGAACAACTTATTTCAGTTCTCTTAACCTCAATTTTCCCAAGTTATCTCAAGCTGATTATTAACCCTCCCACTTTCTTGGCTCAATTCCTAATATTTTTCCCGATTTTTGAAATGTCTTGCAAAGGCATGAAATTTAAATAATATTTAGCAAAGCATGTAAAAACTTATTTTTATTGAAAAGCATAAAATTACATGAAATAAAAGCTCAGAAAAACTGGGAAAGTTAATCACAGTTAATCTTGTCTTTGTAGTCAAAGAATTGATACATAACTGAAAAGTACCTTGACATCATTATGTACAAGACTCTAAATTAAATGTAAGCTTTTATAATCTTTTGAAAAATAATGGAGACTTTTGAGGACTTAGAAGAGTATAGCATACTTAAGGCTTTCCACTAATTTATTCCTTAGAATTATAATTGTATGAGTATGAAGGAAATTTGATCAGCATATTAAGATAATTGTATTTCTTACCGGAAGAAATTAGAAATAAATAAAACTTCTACCTTGCCCCAAAAGAAAAAAACGTCTAGTAATTATTCTTTCCAAAGATTTCTACTGTATTGGGGTTTGAACTACATTAGTAAGATGTGCTATCCAGTTCATAAAACAGGCCTTTAGTGGAAGTATAGACTTAACGTATTTCCACTGTCTCTTAGGAGAGGAGTCCAGGACCAGACTAGAAGCAGTAGGGATGGGACCAGCACTGAGTTAAAGGGGCAGCATTCCAGGGCTGCTGTTTTCAGCTGACAGGAAGGAAGCCCTCAGGGAATCCATTTCCTGTAGCCCCTGCAAGAATTCTCCACAGCCATCCCCTGTCCTTCTTTGCAAATCTAAGAAAGTCATAGATATGTTTTCTTATTATTTTAAAATGCAGAAATAAAACACACAGATAAGAGAGAAGAGATCATAGCTCTCTGCTGGGCCCAAACACACGCTCAGTTTTGCTTCTCTTAGTTTGAAGTCACATTTTAAGTTTTTATTTTTAAATAATTTCAAACTTACAGAAATGAGTCATAACAAGAATTCTTCTGTATCCTTTACTGAGATTCAAAATTGTTTTGCCACATTTGTTTCAGCTCTCACTCTCTCTTTATATAAGTATATATATATGTAAATGTAAAATTACATTTTTCTGAATCATTTAAGAGTAAATTCCAGACTTTGCACCTCTGCATCCCTTAAATACTTCAGTGTGTATTTCTTGAGACAAGGACATTCTTTTACATAGGGCCCAAGTATAATAACAAGTTCAAGAAATATAACATTTATGATACTAGCTAATCCACAGTCTATATTCAAATCTTGTCAATTATTCAGCTCCATCAACATGTAACAAGCAGTCTTGACAAATAAACTCTTCCTTAGGAGACAACAGACAACCAGAAATTACAAATAGACATTTTATTGTCCAGAATGTTCTAGGTATCAGCAGAGGTATAACAACAAATTTATTGAATAAACAGAATATATATATACATATCTATCCCATTCTGTTGTTGTTGTTTTTTTTAAGAGACTTAGATTATACAAATGTCACATATAAAATATAGGGGATTCCCATATGCCCTGCTCCCCACACCTCCCACATTTTCCCACATTAACAACATCCTTCATTAGTGAGGTACATTCATTGCAATTGATAAACACATTTTGGAGCACTGCCACTAAGCATGGATTAAAGTTTACATTGTAGTTTACATTCTCTCCTGCACAATTCTGTAGATAATGACAAGATTTATAATGGCCTGTTTCTGTCATTGCAATGTCATTCAGGACAATTCCCAAGTCCCAAAAATGCCCCCGTAATACTCCTGTTTTTCCCTCTCCCTGCCCTCAGAACCTCCAGTGGCCACTGCCTCCACATCAATGATAAAAGTTCTTCCATTGCTAGAATCACAATAAGTCTATAGTACAATTCCAGTAAGTCTACTTTAGTCCATAGTTCATTCCCCAATCGTGAGGATTCTGGGATAGTGATGTCCATTCCACCTCTAATTGAGAGGGGGCTGTGATCCCATAGGGTCAATGAATGGTACTCTCTTGCTTGCAGTTGTAGACTCTCTCAGTTCCTTGGTATGGTAGTTGTCCATCATCACCTCCATGTTAGTTGTCCTGGGTGAGATCAATGAACTGGAGAGTAGGTGTTGCAACTCTGTGGAGATTTGAGGCCCAGCTGACACAGGGACAGGCCAAAGATTTAAGTCTCTTGGACATACACCTACCAACTCTAGTACTAATTATAGGTTCAAATAGAAGGACAGAAGATCCATGTATAGGGAAACCACAACTGAGTCCAACTCTGTCACTCTGGGGAGCATAAATTTCAAAGTAGGCATCAAACTCCTGAGCCATCTGCCTTGACTATAGTGTCTGGATGTCTCCAGAGCCCTCAGGAGCCCAGCTATTTTAAATATTTTTTCATTATTTTTTATTATTCCAAATTTTCATTTTTTTATTTTTATTTTTTTTTAATTTTTTGTATTTTATTTCTTATATTTAAAGCTATCATTATTATTTCATTTCCTTATTAGTTGTATTTGGCTACTTTATGGGCTTCATTTTTGAAGAAGTTTTGGATCACAGGATTACAAGTGTGGCGGGGAGGATCATTGGTGTGGGGTGTCAGTGATGGGGGGTACATGTGAGGAAGCTTACCTGGGCATACATATAAAACATATAAATGTGTTCAGTTGTTCACAAGGCATTGTCACAGTGGTTGGAGATTCACACAATAACCAAAGGAATATCAAATTCCCATCCTGGGGAGCTCTGCCACATTCTGTAATGGATCAGCAAGAATCTCCCAAGTACAGGGGCAATGACTAGTGAAGGAGGATGGTCCACTGATAGGTCCTTGATTTGGATGACTATGCGTAAGAACCATTACTCTTGAAATTGAAACTTAGCCTAGTATTATAGGGTGTCTAAGATTTGCCTCCTGGGAGCCTCCTTGTTGCTCAAATGTGGCCTCTCTCTAGGCCAAACTCAGCATATAAACACATTACCTTCCCCCCAGCATGGGACATGACTCCCAGGGATGAGCCTCCCTGGCACCAAAGGATTACTACCAAGCACCAACTAGCAATGCAACTGGAAAAAGACCTTGACCAGAGGTGGAAAAGGTAAAGACAAATGAGTTTATATGGCTAAGGGACTTCAAAGTGAGTCGGGAGGTCATTCGAGAGGTTACGCTTATGCACGTCTCAGCAGGATCTCATTGACTGCCATTGGCCCTGGGAGAAGGGGTGTAGTTAATGTATTGCTTTTTTCCAGACCTCTGGGTTGTTGGGGCACAGGGAGGGAAGGGGACAAAGAAGTTAAGAAAGTTCCTCCTTGAGCTGCTACTGTCAGAAGTTTCACCCTCTCTGAGTCTGGCTGATGTGTCTTGTAGACTTCTCCTATGGGGCACTTTTATGGACTCACCTATTCTAACCCCAGTGGATACCTCTCTATTCCAGATAGCCACCTTCTGCATCTTCTATGGTGCCTAGAAATCATAAATGCATACTCTACTTCTTGCTGCTGGGGGCCTCCCACCCTTCAGACAGCTCTATTGGGTGGACCTAAAAATAAACCAAATCCACTGATGGCAGTTCAGCAGATGCTTTCTTGGTTCAGCCAGCAAAACCATCAGGCAGGCAGTCTGTCCTCTCAGTCTCAATATTTTCTAGGTGGCAATCAGACAGTCTGCTCCACCCTCAATTCCTGGATCACCAATTAAGTTTTTGGATTGCATTGTTGATGCCCCATCCCTCTTTACCTCTGCAAAAAAGTCTGAGGGATGGAGCAGGTCAGGACTACTGTACTTTTACTGTTCTCTCCAAAAATCCTCCTCACTATGTCACCCTATCAGGGGCCTTACTTTGGAATATATGCTCCTTAATGTAACAGAATCAGACTCATTTATAATTTCCCTACACATGGCTCTTCTAACCCTTTTATTTGAACCTATAATTAGCACTATACCCATGAAATATACGTCCTAGAGACTTAAATCTTTGGTCTGTTCACATGCTGGTTGAGCCCTGAATCTCAGCAGTTGCAACACCTACTCTCCAGTTCATGGCACTCATCCAGGACAACTAACAAAAGGATAATGATGGACAACAACCATCTCAAAAAACAGAGAATATCTACAAGTGTAAGCAAGACAGTTCCATCCATCTGCCCCATGGGATCTAAGCCCGCTCTCTATCAGAAACAGAGTGGGCATCACCATCCCAAAATCCTCAAAAATAAGGAATGAACATAAGGGAGGAATGCAACTATGGACTAAAGTGGACATTATTATTCTACCAATGGAAGAATTTGTATCATTGATATAAAGGCAGTGGTCACAGAGTTTCTAAGGGGACAGAAAGGGAAGAATAGGTATAACATGGGGTCATTTTGGGGATATTGGAATTGTCCTGTATGACATTGCAATGGTGGATACAGGCCATTATACATTATGTCAAAACCTATAAATTTGTGTGAGGCAAGTGTAAACTATAATGTAAACTGTAGTCAATGGTTAGTAACAATGCTTCAATATGTGTTCATCATTTGGAACAAATGAATCACACTAATGAAAAATGTTGTGAATGGGGAAAAGTGTGGGAGGGAGAGGGGGTGGGGTATATAGTATTCCCTATATTTTTGATGTAACATTTCTATAATCTAAAGCTTCTTTAAAAAGGAAAAAAAAAGTATACAGTGCAAAATGTAAGCCATAATGTAAACCATGCAATGCTTCAATAATTGTTGATCAATTGTAACAAATGTACCATACTCATGCAAGATGTTATTGGTAGGAGAAGATGTGGAGGGGAAAGGGTGGTATATGGGAATTCCCTATATTTTCTATGTGACTTTTCTGTAGCCTAAAACTTCTTGGGAAAAAAAAGTGAAAAAGAAAAAAGAAAAAAAAAAGAGTGATAGCACTACATGTACTATGTTCAGTATCTCTTAAAGAACAGCTAAGTCCACTTTTAATAAATCAATCACCTAATTTAACATGGCTAAAGGGAGACACCTGTGTTTTGTATCAGCTTTGATTCTCAATCCACAATCAGATGTGCACACTATCACATTTCTTTATAGTTTCTGAATCTGCTGACCTCTGACTCTAACTTGCCATTCTACCAGGTTGTTGGGAGTTAAATTTCTATCATCATTGGGAGTCCAGATCTCTCTCCCTGGATTGTCTCATCTCTGGGAGGCTTGTGTGGTACCTAGAAAATGGAGAAGAGCTTCTAATATCCATCCTCTTGTGATTTCCTCTAACATTCTCAAGGTCTGAAATTTTCTGATCACATACAATTTTCCGTTTCTGTGTTACAGTTGGGTTTGGGATTTTTTTTGCTAAATTAGGGAAACCCACTTCTTAGAACACAAATATGTTTAGGGTCTATAGGATTCTCACCTTACATAAACATAAATTTAAATCATACTGTTGCTATTGTCAAAGTTTAACAAAGAACAGCAAGCAAAAAGCAAGGATTTTTTTTTTAAAGTTTCAGTACAATACTTGGGGGGAAAGAAGGCTTCTTTCTCCTGAAGCTTTACCTAAAAGCTACTTTTTGTCTTGACTGAATTTACAATGAAATCATCATTATGCAAGAAGTAAGATTAATAATTCAGCCATTAAGGGAACAGCTATGAGCAAAAGTATAGTTTGAAAAGCCACAATGTTCTTTATATGGCTATACAGATCATTCAGAATACCTTGGAAGATGCTCCAAGAGGTCCAAATTTCGAATGTCAAGGCTCCTACCTGGATAACTGTACAAAATACAGACATCATTCCTGCGTCAGTGCACAGAAGAGTGGGGACTAGGGAATTCCAGCAGCATTCAGTAAAAGATGGTCAACATTTACCTTTGTAAATGCATAAATTAATAAAGGTAGAGCATTTTAGTCAAAAAAAAAAATAATGCCAGAATAAAGTTTAACTTAATGTACAATGGTGCTGAACAGGGCATATCCCTTTTAGAGCCAAATAGAGTGAACAATTTCATCTCTTATTTCTTTACCTGGATAAAATTCTCCATCTTTACTTAAATTTTCAGAATTTCAGAAACTAAAATATCAAATTTCCTCATATCTTCAGTGGAATCTCTCAGGTGTTAATAAAGAAAAATGATTATCTATATCTACTTGACTGTATCACAATTCTTTTGTACAATGTTTATATTGTATAGCTTAATATATCTTATGAACAATGGATTCTCAAATATTTCCAAGGGAAAAATTATTGAAGAATATCTGTCCAGTGGATATTTATATTTGCCTATGGAATTTCCACTGCAACTGCTATTCTACTTTAAAATTGCATATATATTTTTAAACATTTCTACCTTAAAATTTAAAATATTAATTGTTTAAAAAGCTATCTCACACCTTCCTCTAAAAAAATATGTTATGTGTCAATTTCAGCCAGTTTTAAAAATTCAGTAAGCAAAATATTTCTTATCTGTTTTTGGTTCAATTTAGACAATCACTTAGGGATTTGTTTTGTTTTGTTTCATTTAATTTAGAGACCCACTTTTTAAAAATTACCAGTTGGGAATTGCACAAACAATATTTATGGTCCTTTCCTACCCTTTTTGCATGTATATTTAAAGAAGTTTTCTGTCTGTTATGTGCAATTCCATTATATATATATGATTGGAAACATTTTAGTTTTCAACAAAAATACCTTTACATAAGTTACAGATAAAAATAGCAGTTTAAAGGGGCCTGGCAGATAATTCAATTATATTGTTTCTTTAAAAAAGGAATTTTAAATAAAGTAAGACAGAAAAAATGTCCAAACCAATACCTAGTGAGACCCCATTTAGACATCATATTCATATGATTAATGTGGGAAAGGGAAGAAATTTAAATACAGTATAAAAATTACAAGGCGTAGTTTATTCTTAGCTTCATTTTTAAGGATAATTAGGCCAGATTTTAATTCTAAAAATCTCCTTTTAAAACACGTTGTCTGCTGATGCTGTTAGCAATGATTTTCTTTACTAGTAAAACAAAATATCCTTCATTCTAGGAGCCATCACACCTCCCAACTGCCACCCTACATCCTCTCTGACCAAACTCACCCAACCAACCCACATAGTTAATTGTACACTTAGTCTCCAAGTCAAATTTTTAAAAGAATGGTCAAACAGAAGGTAAAAGAAACCCACAAAGTCCCTTGGAATAAGGTATATGAAAACATGGTAACAGCTGCTAAAGATGAGGTTTTTTGTCCATAGTAGAAATCCACTGTGACATCCTTGATTTTCTGTACTGTTTAAAAGCTTTACTGCATCTCCAGTGGAAGAGAGCAGCTGCCTTTGACATGTAATTGATGATTATTAACTCGGAGAGAAATCCAGGGCTCTAACAAGCAGAGTGAACAGAAAGTGCTACATTCTCTGAGTTTCATCTCCTCAGATTTCAAAATTGCCACTTTTTCCTCCTGCTCTTCAAATTTGTATTGGTGAAGAGGCAGCAGGGTTAGGAGTTGCCTTTACTCAAACTAGAGTGGTTTAGGAGCAAACAACCTAGACAAAAGAGATGTCTTCCATGAATACCAGGCTATTTAAGTTGGTCTGATCAATTCTCTTTGCCAAAAGTACCAGTAATTTTGAGTAAACCAATTTTTTGTTTGTTTTCTAACTCAAAGAAATAAATTAAATTCCTGGCCTAGATCATTACACTTCTGCTGTACATTTTTGTGCCGATTGGGAACCTTTACATTCTGTCTTCAAGGGTATAAATCATATTATATCAAAGGTATCATAAATGTGGGCATCTTGGCCATGGGGCCATATAAAGAGGGAAAATACAATGAAGGAGATTCTACTGCATTTGGACCCCAAAGCAGGCATAAGTTTGTGTGGATTGCATCAGCATACCTATCAGCATGAGGTACTGAATATTGACAACTTGATTTTTAATTCCAACTCTAAATATGTGAAAGATCCCAAAATAGCAAGTGACTTAACCTCTCCTCATTTATAAGTAATACTTAGCTCAAAACACTGTGAGGATTAAATTCAATATAATATGTGTAACTTTCATGGTACATAATAGTAGGCAACCTTGCTCTTAGCTGCAAGTACAGGAATTCCTGAGTAACAGCATCCTGAACTCATAACAAGGAGGCTGGAGGTAGGCAGTTGTCAGCCTTGGCTCAGCCACCCAACATAGGCTGTTTCCTTTATATAACTACTCTCTAATTAGTTGAGTGTGGCAAGTTGTTCTGCCCGAGGTTGCAAAACCTGACTCGTCCATGCATGATGCTTCTGCTAGCTTGTACATGCCTACTTAATCTTTATTGCCATCTTCGGGAGGGTTTGCTTTCAAATGTAAATAGGTAATACTAGGCCAGTACAGCTTCTCTCTTAAAGGCATCTGAAACCAGAGGCTCTTTTCAGGGTCTCATAGCCCTGAAAAAATCTGTCAAATGCCATAAGCAGAGAGTATGTTAGACTGGGCTGTGGGATCTGTCACTTAGCATGCATTTTGTAAATAACTGGAAGGCCACTGGCCCAGAAAAACAACTCTTCATTTACAAACAGAGCCTGTATTCCACTATTAGAGTTCCATTTTGACGGTAAAGGCTTTGAACCATGTCAAAAGGCATGTATCACTGGAAATTGTTATCTTTTAAGCTGATATCAGTCAATTCTACTTTAGTATAAGTGATGTTGAAATGCATTCCTAGTATAATAGTTCATGAAGGGACATAGTAGTGAAGAATACATGAGTGAAATGAATGCCATGTCTCTGAATTTTGCCCAGCACAGTCCTACTCCCTATCAGGTAGACATGAGCAGTCCAAAATTTGGAGCTGAAGCTGTATAGGGGAGGAAGAGGCCAACTTGTGAATACAAAGTGAATGACTACTATGGCAGCCAAGGCATGGTAGCCAAGGGGGTATGGCAATCATGGTTTGTATATCCAATCCACCAGGCAACCCATAAGACAAGCTGAGTAGTCATGAGAAATCCAGCAATGGCAATGGTCAAACTTTAGGCAGAGAGGCTGGTGGTTGCCACACGCAAGTATCTCAGCAGAGAGCAGTGCCTTAACAACCCAGGCAGGGTTCAAGTGTAGATTCCAGTCTCTGAGTCAAGTGTTATGAAGAGTGGTATAAATGTTTAGCCCTATAGGGATTGGAGTTTCGAAAGTTTATTATAAGAGAGGACAGACCTGGGACAGTGCATTTCAACCTTCTTGCATCTTGGCTTACAAAGAAAAGGGTGGTATTTTTATTCTGGGAGAAATGGATAAGGCTACTCACGGATAAAGCTCTGACCACTCAGCACATCTCTAACCATCTATTCCAAATACTAGATGGGAAGCTCCAACCTAGAGAAGAGGCCAAACCCTCATTCTCTGAATGGCACCCAAGGTCAGAGCCAGAGGTAAGGAAGTAAGAGGAATCTAAAGCTCAGACTCTGGGCTGGGGAGGTTCTATGGTTGTGGCTGAGCTCTGAATAGAAGGCAGATGGCTCTCATTATCAAAGGAAATCCTTTAAAAGGATACTGAGATGGGGGGAGGGAGAAGTGAAAAAGGATGGGGAGAAACCAAGCTTGGTGACTCAAAAAACTAAACTTGTGAAATAATTTTGCCAAGGCACAATAGATGCAGCATTCTAATTTTTTAAGGACATAGTCATGTTGTCCTATCATTCATTCATTCAACAAATATTTATTGCTCATATACTGTATGACTAGCACAGTGTTCAGCACTACAGATATACCAATGAACAAAATAGTCAAGGTCTCTAGTCTATGATCTTACATCTACTGGGGAAAACTGATATCAAGTAAATAATCCAAATCTTTTTTTTATAGATTGTAGTCATACTATTAAAAAAAAGAGCAGAGTGCTTGCTCTATTATGAGAATGATAGGGCCAGGCAGCTAACTACTTCAGATTAGGAAACAAAATCATCTTTCTGAGGAAGTTACATTAAAGTATTCCAAGAAGATGCAACAGGAAAGGCTTTGCAAATTTTGTTTGGCATTTTTAAATGGAAATTGAAACTTCAATTATATAAATATATTTTATACATACAATATATATGTAGCAATATATAGCATTATATACAGATATATTACTATAAGGATTATTGTGCAATGGCTGACAAACAACTAAAACCAATTTTTTTAAAAACTGGTTTTGTTGTGAAATATAACCCACCATTGCTGGATTCCTAATTAGCTTTCTTCTCATGTGAGAGAAAAGGTAATTTTCCATAAAAACCTTAGACACCCTGGAAGAGAGATGAAATGGAAAGATAAGAAGGTCCTAGGTTCTCCTTAAATATAGGTGTATACATTGCTAAAAAAGTGATATTTAATCTTGGTTACTATGTATACAATTGATTATAACAGCTGAAATCTGGGGCAACAGACAAAGTCAAATAGGTACACTTTTCATGATCAGAGGCTTCCAGGCTGATGGAAAAAGTCTGAGCACTAGTGGATGCACCTAGCTCTGGGGAAAATGTCAAAGTAATTACAGACATTTACAGATTAAGCAGACAAACTCGTTCTGTAATGGGACAAAATCTGATGGAATATGTTGTCAATCCCCAAGGAAAGATGAAAATTCTAAACTTTGAAATGACCCAAGCAGAGTCTGATGGGCCTAGAAACGTTGCTTTTATACACAGAAGTTTGCAAGGGAGAGTCTAGGAGGAAGTCCTAAAGGGTCCTCTGACAATTTGGGAATGTTCTGTTTCTTGATCTGGGTGTTGATTACATGGTGTTTTCAACTTATGAAAATTTACCAAGTGTACACTTATGATTTGTACAAACTTTTCTCTTTGCATATTATACTCCAATAAAAAATCTTTTTTGAGAGGGAAAAAGTCATCCACAGAAATATAGAGACCTTTTATGGGGAACCCTAGAACAAAATCTTGAAAGGGACAGTGAAAGCAGCTTTTACCAGAAATTAGTTGGAAAGACATCTCCAAGCATGTCATTTATTTTAAATAAAGGAAGAATATACAAGAAGGGGAATGAAAGTTAATAAAATCAGAGATCATTTTATTTAACTAAAACAAAATATCAGCTTAACTCTAGACTATTAAAAGTCATGGTCACCCTTTAATCTATATTCTAGTCAAAGCTTCATCTTCACATATGGTCTTCATTTACATGCACCTGGAAAGTTTTATATTTGCCTTTTCACAGTTTCAGTCATGGATGCCTAAGACAAGTGTTCATAAAACTATAAATACTGCAGTTGCCTCTTTCAGCTATAAAATAAAAATTGAAAGTAGTGGGATGCTTATTCTACAAAAACAATGGTGGAAAATCTGAAGTTGGACTAATTTAAAATTCATGAAACAAAGTTAAATTTAAAAGTGTTTCCTTTTCTTGTGACTCATTTTCCTGTTCTTTTCTCTATTCTCTTTTTTTTTTATTATTTCAGAGATATTTTGAGACAAGGAATAAATTTTTCCAAGTGTTCATCCTAATTCTTTTGGATATTTCCCATGTACTTATACCATTTTTAGATCTTAATCTACTTGAAACTTTGGATTTTCAGATTATATAAGAATTTATATAAGAACAAGATGCTCCTTCATTCTATCTCCCAACACCAATGATATCACAGGTTTTCCTTAGATCTGTAAAAATTGATGACTATTTTAATTATTAGTTACTTTCTCTCTGAATGTTTAGTAGATATGAATGTCTTCATAAGAACTGGGGTCAAATTTATCTTTTAAATGGCATATCATCACTCTTAGAGAACTTTTCAAACATAACCTAGGGCATAATTTATACAGTCTCACAATATTCATTTACTTGTGAACAAATGATAAAGGGAAAGAAATGAGCCAAGAGTTGGCATACTATGGAAAATTACAGTTTTTAACATGCATTATTTTCTTCATGAATGGAGTCTTAAGTTCATTGAAGAAAAAAAAAAAATCCCTGAGCATTTGCTAATGTTGTGGTTTATCCCTAACAATTGCTTCAGATCAGATCACACAAGCCTTCATTCACTTTGCGTGCGTCCACAAAACAGTTAGTTACTCATGGTCACTCAGTTTCTTACTGGATTCAATAGAAGCACTCACCAAATCTATTGCTCTGAAAGGCAAAAGTGCCCCAGAAAGCACTGCATCATTGTGAAAGTATGTCCCAGTCACAGAAACAAACTCAGCAACAAAAGACTCCAGGATAGAGAATGGGAAAAGTTTGATTTGATCCCTGAAATTAACTAGATAAGAAAAACTCAGTCAATTTCCCATCTCAAGTCTCTACATATAATTTCTTAAATAAAAGAATAGTTATCTAATACAACCTTTCCTAAGATGTGGTCCAAAGCCCTAAAATATCATCACACATCAATCTCTCTATGCTTCCCCTCCCATATAAAGCTCTATTCTGTTTCTACTTCTCTAGTTTAATTGTATTTATATTTTGTAAAAGCAGTCTTACATATGCAATATTACCCATATTCCTTTCAAGAGGTTTCACTGTTATACAGTCCCATATTACATTTTTTAGCTTTCCTTTTTGTAATATACATGTTCTTAGACCTACCCTTTCAACCACTGTCATACCCATATAAAAGCTCTGCTAGTTAGAAACACTATGTTGTCCTTTCACCTTTTCTATACATTTCCAAATATTTACAACCACCTTTTTACCAATTCTGCTCAGATTAATCCTCAGTTTTCCGTGCTCTATCCTCTTATTTCCTGGTAACCTATATTCTAATTATTAACTCCATGACTTTAAACAATATATTTAGTTCATAATGGTACAATCATACAGTATTTGTCCTTTGGTGTCTGGCTTGCTTTACTCAACATGATGTCCTCCAGGTTCATCCATGTTGTCATATGCTTTATGACTTCATTTCTTCTTACAGCTGCATAATATTCCATCATGTGAATAAACTGCAGTTTGTTTATCCATTCATCGGTGGATACACACCTCGGTTGTTTCCAATTTTTGGCAATCGTGAATAATGTCACTATGAACATCAGTGTGCAGATGTCTGTTCGTGTCACTGCTCTCAGTTCTTCTGGGTATATACCCAGTAGTGGTGTTGCAGGGTCATGTGGCAAATCTATATTCAACTTCTTTAGGAACTGCCAAACAGTCCTCCACAGTGCCTGTACCATTCTACATTCCCATCAACAGTGAAAAGGTGTTCCTATCTCTCCACATCTTCTCCAACACATGTAGTTCTCTGTCTTTTTCATAGTGGCCATTCTGATCAGTGTGAAATGACATATCATTGTAGTTTTGATTTGATTTCCCCAATCATTAGTGATGTTGAACTTTTTTCCATGTGTTTTTTTTTTGTTTGTTTGTTTGTTTTTGTTTTTTGTTTTTTGCCATTTGTATTTCTTCTTTGGACAAATGTCTATTCAAGATTTTTGCCCATTTTTTTGGCCCAAAAAATGGCCCAAATTGGGTCATTTGTCTTTTAATTGTTGAGTTGAAATATATCTTTATATATCACGGATATTAAACCATTATCGGACATCATTTCCAAATATTTTCTCCAATTGAGTTGGCTGCCTTTTCACCCTTTTAACAAGGTCCTGTGAGGTGCAAGAGTGTTTAATTTTGAGGAGGTCTCATTTATCTATTTTTTCTTTTGTGGCATGTGCTTTGGGTGTAAGGTCCAAGAAACCACCACCTACCACAAGGTCTTTAAGATGTTTCCCTACATTTCCTCTAGTAGTTTTATGGTCCTGGTTTTTATACTTAGGTCTTTGATCCATTTTGAGTTGATTCTCATATAGGGAGTGAGATAGGAGTCCTCCTTCATTCTTTTGATTATAGATATCCAGTTCTCCCAGCACCGTTTGTTGAAGAGACTGTTCTGCTCCATTAACATAGTCTTGGTAGGTTTGTCAAAAACCAGTTGACCGTAGTGGTGAGGGTTCACTTCTGGACTTCAATTCTATTCTGCTAATTGATGTGTCTATCTTTATGCCAGTTCCATGCTGTTTTGACCACTGTAGCTTTGTAATATGTTTCAAGAACAGGCAGTGAAATTCCTCCCATGCCACTCCTCTTTTTTAGAATGCTTTTGGCTAATTTGGGTGTGCTTTCTCTTCCAAATGAATTTGGTAATTGCCTTTTCTATTTCTGTAAGGTAGGCTGTTGGAATTTTGATTGGTATTGCATTGAATCTATAAATCAGTTTGGGTAGGATTGACATTTTCACAATATTTAGTCTTCCAATCCATGAATATAGAATGTCTTTCCATTTGTTTAGGTCTTCATTGATTTCTTTTAGCAGTGTTTTGCAGTTTTCTGCATATAGGTCTTGTATTTCTTTGGTTAAATTGATTTCTAGGTATTTGAGTTTTTTGTTGCTTTTGTAAATGGAATTTTTCCCTGATTTCCTCCTGAGATTGTTCAATACTAGTGTACAAAAACATTACTGATTTTTGCATGTTGATCTTGTATCCTGCCACTTGCTGAACTCATTTATTAGCTAAAGTAGCTTTGTTGTAGACATTTCAGAATTTTCTAAATATAGGATCATGTCATCCACAAATAATGATAGTTTTACTTCCTCTTTTCCTATTTAGATGTCTTTAATTTTTTTTCTTGTCTAATTGCTCTAGTAGAACTTCTAGCACAATGTTGAAAAACAATGTTGACAGTGCGCTTCCTTGTCATGTTCCCAATCTTAGCGGGAAAGATTTAAACTTTTCCACATTGAGTACAATGTTGACTGTGTGTTTTTCATATATGTCTTTTACCATATTGAGGAATTTTCCTTCTATTCCTATCTTTTGAAGTGTTTTTATCAAGAAAGGATGCTGGATTTTATCAAACACTTTTTCTGTATCAATTGAGAGGATCATGTGATTTTTCTTCTTCAATTTATTAATGTGGTTTATTACACTAATTGATTTTTTTTTTATGTTAAACCACCCTTGCATACCTGGGATAAAACCCACTTGATCATGGTGTAGAATTCTTTTAATGTACTTTTGGATTTGGTTTGCAAGAATTTTGTTGAAGATTTTTGCATTTATATTCATTAGAGATATTGGTCTGTAATTTCCTTTTTTCATAGTATCTTTATCTCATTTTGGTATTAGGGTGATGTTGGCTTCATAGAATGAGTTTAGTAATGTTCTTTCCCATTCAATTTTTTGGAAAAGCTTGAGCAAAATTGGTATAGATAGTCTTTGAATGGTCAGTAAAATTCACTTGCGAAGCCATCTGGTCCTGGGCTTTTCATCTGTGGGAGGTATTTGATGACTGCTTCAATCTCTTTTTTCGTGATTAGTTTGTTGAGGTCTTCTATTTCTTCTAGAGTGAGTGTAGGTTGTTCATGTGTTTCTAGGTTTTGTCCATCTCATCTACATTGTATAACTTTTGGTGTTCAGTCATTCATAGTATCCTCTTATTATGTCTCTTATCTCTGTGGGGTCAATGGTAATGTCCCTCCCTCTCATTTCTGATTTTATTTATTTGTGTTTTCTCTCTTTTTTCCTTTGTCAGTCTGGCTAAGGATTTGTTGATTTTGTTGATCTTCTCAAAGAACCAACTTTGGTTTTCTTTATACTCTCTATTGTTTTTTCTTCCCAATTTAATTTATTTCTGTTCAGATCTTTACTATCTCTTTCCTTCAGCTTGGTTTGTGGTTAGTTTGCTGTTCTTTTTCTAGTTCCTCCAGGTGTGCAGTTAGATCTTCAATTTTAGCTCTCTTCTTTTTTAATTAAGCATTGAAGGCTAGAAATTTCCCTCTTGGAACTGCCATTGTGGTGTTCCATAGATTTTGATATATTGTGCTCTCATTTTCATCCATCTCAAGATACTTACTACCAAAAGAATATTGAATTCCCAACCTGGGGAGTTGTATTAGTCAGCCAAAGAGGTGGTGACGCAAAGTACCAGAACTCTGTTGGCTTTTATAAAGGATATTTTTTGGGGTAGAAGCTTACAGTCACAAGGCCTTAAAGAGTCCAAATCAAGGTAAAATAAGATGTAGTTCCTCACCCAAAGTCTGTTGCCATGTGTTGAAGCAAGATGGCAGACGATGTCTGCAAGGGTTCAGACTACCTCTTCCTCTTAAGGCTCTGTGAGCCCAGCTTCTTCTGATCTCAGCTGTAGGCTGCAGGTTTCATCTCTCTTCCCAAGGATCATTTATTTCTAGGCTCAGCTGCTCTGTTCTCTTCACAAGGTCAGCTGTAAACTATCAGGAGAAAGTCTCATCTCTCTCTGGGGCTCCAGCATAAAAACTAAGTTCTCTCCTCTACCATGTCTTTTTCTGTGTTCTCCTATGTATCTACTTCTGTATGAGAGTCTGTTTTATCAGCCAACCATGAAGGCTGGGACTCAATGCTGAGTCGCATTCAAATGATGAGGTTGAAACAAAGCCCTAATCTTAACATAATTTAATCAGACATCTCAACTGAATCTAATACAATCAAAGGGTTATAGCACCCAGAGGAACAGATCAGTTTACAAACAAAAGCTCTCTTTTTGGAATTCATAAATAACCGCAAACTGCCACAGGAGTTCTTCTACATTCTCTTATAGGACAGCAAAAAAAACCCGAGCACAAGGGCAGTGCCTAGTGAAAAAAGATAGACCTTTATGCCATGTCCTTGATATCGATGAGTGTTTCACAACACTCTTGTTGTGAAATTGAAACTTAGTCTAGTATTATATATTGCCTAAAAATTACCTCCTGAAAGCCTCTTTGTTGCTCAAATGTGGCCCCTCTCTCTAAGCCAATCTCAGCACATAAATGCACTACCTTCTCCTCTGCATGGGACATGACTCCCGGGGATGAGCGTCCCTGGCACTGAGGGATTATTACCAAGTGCCAACTAGCAATGCTTCTGGAAAAAGACTTGATCAAAAAGGAAAAATGGTAAATACAAAAGAGTTTTTTATGGCTAAGAGATTTCAAATTAAGTTGGTAGGTCATTCCAGAGGTTACACTTATGCACATCTCAGCAGGATCTCATTGACTGCCACAGTAAACAGTGCCTCAGATAGCAGGGCTCCTGAGGGCTCTAGAGACATCCAGACACTATAAGCAGAGCAGACAAGCTCAGGAATTTGGCATCCTGCCTTACTTTGGAATTTATGCTCCCCAGTGTAAGAGTTAGACTCATTTATAGTTTCCCTATACATGGCTCTTCTGCCCTTCTATTTGAACCTACAATACTTGTTTGTTTGTTTTTGTTTTGTTTTTTTAAAGATTTATTTATTTATTTATCCCCCACTTGCTGCTTGTGTTTTGCTGTGTCCATTTGCTGTGTGTTTTTTCTGTGTCTGCTTATCTCCCCCTTGCTGTGAGGTCC
>JAQZBX010038081.1:0-23544 GCA_029593785.1 Cabassous unicinctus | reverse complement strand
GAGGTAGTATAACATAGTGGAATAGTGATAGTGGTTTAGGGCATAGATTTGGACTTGTTTGTGTTCAGATTCCAGCTCTGCTACTTATTAGCTGAATAATCCTTACCAAGTTATTCAAGTTCCTTATACATTAGATGTCCATGCTTTTTTCAGGAGCTTATATTCCTTAGCTCTATTGATTAGTTTCATTTCCCTAATTAAAGATAAGAAAGAAAAAAATGTGGTTATCTGGGTAAAGATATCTTACTGTCTTAATCTGTTTATGTTAAGATAATGTTCAAGCATTGAGCTTAGTTAAGTTATTTTGAAAAATCTGAATTATCCAAAGACCTGGAAAGCTTCTCTAGTGTGAAAACCAGGAAAACTGGATTAAGAGGGAAAGTGCCATGTAATAATGCCAGCTTTTTAGATTTTAACCTAACAATTCCAGAAACGGGAATAAAATGACTCATCTTTTTGTTACTTTGACCACATTTTGCCTATATTTCTTCTAAATACTGTTTAACCTAGCTATTCTAACTTTTAGTTTAAGTTTTATGGTCTATCTTCTATGTTTCCTTTTTCCCATTTCCTATCTTTTCAAAGCAAGACTGAGAAAAGTTGTCTGATGTAAGAATTCATAAGTTACAAAAACTCATCATAGTTACAGAGAAGCCATTGTACTTTACCACCTTTTGCTGTGACTGGTTACTTATTGTGTATGAGCAGACTTTAACACAGTATGTGTTCAAAATGAGCAAAATACTCCACAATACAGCCATAGAATTCAAAACAGAGAAGCCAAAATATCAGAAATATATATTTTTGAGTTTCTGTTTGTTTTTGAAATAGAAGACAGGTATTCCATGAAGACAGACAAATCAGATTTTGTCTTTATGGAGTGGAAATACAAAGTCTAAGAAGAGATGTAATAAAACAATATGAAGTCCTGAAGGATATGGGTTATGTTAATAGATGTGTTAACTAAGTTCCGCAATAATGGAATTGCAGTGGGAGAAGAGAAGGAAAAGTAGGGCCCTACAGAAACCTAAAAAAGATAAATTTTATAATATAAGGAGGTGGTTATCCTATAGCATTTATGATCCCAATAAGTTTGTTAGGCCAAATTTTTAACAGAATCAAATCCAGTTTAGATAAATATATGAGTGAAAGATCTAAATACAAAGAGAAACAAAGATATTTAAGATCTGTTTTATCAATTCATCCTTATTGGAAACAGTTGTATTATGAATTTAATAGGAATAAAATAGCATACTAATCTTTCAAGGAAATATTGGAGGCAGGACTCATACTAGGCCTGACTTCAAAGCTCATGCTTTTATTCCCTTTTCTGTTTTAAAGATATAAAAAGTTCCCACTGCTTTTTCTTTCCTAATCTCTCCATGCTGGAGTCATGTGCAACAGCCATATTTTCTATAGAATTTATTATGCAATCACTGTCAAAAGAAAGAAAAGAGAGATGGAAGGACAATGGGTTGTCCCAATTTGGAATTTTCTTAACTCATTGCTAATTATTTTATAGTTGACTAAAATTCTTATTTAGCTCACTTTCTTTTTTGATAGCACATGTTCATGAACTTGATTTATATTTTCTTGGGATAGATTTTAGTCTTGAGAAGGCTTAATTAGTTATGACAGCTATATATTTCTGTTTTTGAAAAGGAGCAGACATAGCACTGTGAACTTCTTAAATCACTGAAATAAAATAAAGAACAAAATATAAGCTTTGAATTCAGACTGTGGAATGAGTCTTGTTTTCAATATTTCCTTAATCATGTTATCTATCTCCTCTAAACTGCAGTGCTTTCTTGAAAATATGGGGAGAAATTATAGATTCTAATACAGAAATTTTATTTTAATAAAAAAGGTAAAGCATCAAGAAAGTACTTAATAGTAGCTGTCATCACCATTTTCATCATCATCGGTCATAATTATCATCTTCCCAGCGCCCTGGCTTCTCAGTTCTTGATCTCCTTGCCTTCAGTGAGATACTAATCCCTATGATCCCATCCTTATAAGTGTCATTACCAATTACTTTGAAACCATTCATAATCTCAGTTTCTAATACCTTACTCTCCAACTATCAGCTCCTGTTGTCCAGCCCTTTTCCTACAGTATCCCAACTATAAAGATCCTCAAACTCAGAGGTACTGTCAATCAATTGATAATCACACATTTATCACTGCTTCCCAATGCCATCTTTATCTTCTTTACATAGCTAAATTCCTTATGTACATGTTCAACTCACTTACCCACCCCTCATTTTCCTGAATTCCTTGATGAAACAACAACTTTGGTTAAAGCTGGCTCTCTACCTGTTCACTTTCTGAATCTGTACAACTGCGTGTAACTGGAGAAAGACACTACAAGATTTACAGGTCTTATTTTAAATCATTATTAGTTATCTCAAGTGAGCCCTTGATGCTACCTGGCAGTCATACTCTATAGTCTATTCTAGTCCAGCCTCTCTCCTATTCTTGGATGATTATTTGTTATTTTATCCTCATTCCTCAAATCCACTATCATCTCTCCTCCATTCTTCATCTCAGATGATAACTTTCTAACTTCATTCAGAAAGTGGAAGTAGTCTATATGAAATAGAACTTCATATGCTTCTACTACCACATTTCCTCACCTCTACATCTGGACCCATATACTCTGCCTTCTCTCCTGTACTGTCTGTATCCTAGCTAAGGCCAGCCCCTTCAGTGGTGCACTTTTACCCTCTCACTTATTGAAGGGCTTTGCTCCAGAAATTCTTTCATCCCTTTCCTTCCTCAGCAGTGCTTCACCTCACAACTGGATCATTCCCATAGCATCTGAACATGCTATTCTATCTCCCAGTTGGGAGTAGTGGTGGGATAACCAAACAATGTTCTTTAGACCCATATTTCCTGTCAGCCACAATCCCATTTGTGTTCTTCCTTTTAAGCAAAACTTCTGGGAAGTATTTCTTTTTATTTGTTATCTCTGATTTCTGTCTTACCATTCTCTTTGACCCCTCTCCAATCAGATTTTCTCCCACCACTCATTTGATATTGCTCTTTCCAAGATCTCTCTTGATTTCCATGTTATTAGTTCACTCGTCATTTCTCAGGCTTCATTGTACTAGAACTATCAGCAGTATTTGATATAGTAGCTTATTATTCCCTCTTCCAGAAATTACTTTCTTAATTTTACTTGTGAAAGACCATACTTGTGTGTTTTTGTATTGATACTACTAGCCACTCCTTCTCAGTATTTATGTCTGGTTTTTCCTTATCCTTATTTAAATCCTTAAATATTGGAAAGGTCAGTTCTTGGATCTCTTTTTCTCTGTACTTACTCCATAGGTAACCTGTATATAAAGCTGCCTTTCAACATTTGCATTCAAATGTCTAATAGGCATTTCTAACTTAATATATGTAAAATTGATCTCCTGAAATTCTCCCCCAAACCTATTGATGAGACTAAAATGTTGAAGCCATCCTTAACTTCTCTCTTTTTTTCCCCAGTCTCAATTAGTTCTATCTTCCAAATAAATCAGCATTTGATCACTCCTCACCATCCTTGCTGCCATTTCCCTGGTAGGCTCTTTTATTTGTAGTCCAGATTAGTACTGTAGCCTCCAATTTGGTGTCCCTGTCTCTGAACATAGTTGTCAGTGCGATTCTATTGTCACATAAATCCCATCAGGTCCTTCCTTTGTGCCACCACCCCCTGCCCCGCAAGGCCTCCTGTTTCACTTTGAATATCTGCCCTTTCCCATTGCCTGCCTGACCTCATCTGTTATTCTCCCCCTTCCTTGCTCTACTCTGACTTCACCATCCTCATGCTTTCACCTCAGGGTTATGTATCTCTTCTCTTCATCTGGATTGATTTTTCCCTTGGATTTATAAATTGCTATTCCCCTCAGCCCCCACTTCCAGGTCTTTAGCCAAAATTCACCTTCTCAGAGAGGTTTTCTACAGCCACCCTGTCTGAAATCCACACAATTCTATCCTTCTTCCTTTGTGCCAGGAATTATGCTAGATATCGATATGTAAACATGAGGAAGATAAACTCTTGACAAAGAATTTCATCCAGTTAGGAAGAAAAAGAAGTAAAAATTATTTAGTCTGCGTAATAATCTTAAAAGGCAAAGGTGTCGAACTGCTATGGGAGAAGAGAGAAGAAATAAAAGACAGTCTTAATGGTTAGTTACAGGAATGGTTGGTAGAAAGAGGGATGGCAAGATTTCCTGAAAGAAAGGATCTAAAGTGTTTAGAAAGAGTCATCATTTTAGTATAAGGATAACACAGATCACATTTAAAATAAGTTCTTCCCCATAACATGAAATGTGGGATATATAGGTACAAGGCATTGCATAACCTGACTCCGTGTGCTATGAGATCACAGTGTAAATAAGAAGAAAATACTCAAATTCTGAAAATCCTTCAGCCACTTTCTTTTACAAAGTTTTAAAACAATAACTGTTTTCAACCATTCTCCCTTTGTTTACATTTCTTTATTCCTTTTCTTTTTAGAAGTGTTTTTCTGCTTATATTAATGAATATTTTACAAATCCTCCCTTTTTTTTCATTCCTAAATAGGTACAGGTATGTGGGTTACGAAAACTCAAAATGAATATATACATATACATGCCTTAAAAATCATAGATACTTCATCAGCTCTCATAAGCCATCAGATATACTTTTCAAGGAAGTTTAAGAGCAGAAAAGCCTGAAAGTCCCTGGAAGTACAGAGCAGCTGCTTTTAGGTCCTCAATGGAATACAGCTTTCTGTGCATCTCTCATTGTAGTCTAGGATTAGGTGACTGTGGAATAAAGAGTGCTTGTAATGTGGTAAAGCAAGGTAAAGTTTCACCTTTTACACCAGCCAAAGAACATATTGGGTGTCTCCCTTGAAAGCTAAACTTAGTGTCATAGCTCAATATCAGTTTTCAGTAGTATATATGTCTATAAGGAAAGAAAAAAATAAATGTATTGAATAATATTAATAGTAATAATATCTCTGAAAAGACACATCACAAAATTTTCTTCAGGTTAGTCTGCAAGGTATTATATTGATTAAAGAAAAATTTAAAAGAATTACAGTTGAGCTTGTTCTGACTTTTTACTTTCCAATTAGCTAGCCCAAGTAAACACTTGTTGGATTTAACCTGCACAAGAGAATAGGATTAGAATTTAAAACCTAAATGTGACTCTATATTTAATTATATGGAGCATTATTAACTAGTGAATGATGCCTCTCAGAATATTTTTCATTAAAAATATATTTTAAAGAGATGGTATTTTTTGGTATTTTAAAAATAAGTTCTTGAAAATTGTGATGAATTTATAATTCCCACTTTTAAAAGTATAACAACAGAAAGTCCCACATAGGCCTATTGCCTATGAAATTAAGGTGATAATTTAAAAAAATTTTAGTTATATGAAAATACAAGAAAAATTTAAAAATTATGCAAAGAATAGTATAATATAGTTCCTACCATGTAATAAATTGCTCAAAAAAATCATAACTATTGATATTCCAGTGCCAAGGAATCTCCAAAAAGATTGTCAAGTGAATTCTTTCCCTCAAGACCACATCCATAATTAATCACAGAGATTCAGAAAATGATTCCTTCCTCATAGTGATAACTAAATAGCAGTGACATTAAAAATGGGTAAAACAGTGCTGCTGATGAATTCTTAGTGTCATGCTGCAAGTATAATTGAAAATTGAAAATCTAGACCCACTTCCAGTGTGATATAGTTTTATATTGTTTAAAGAAACATTTCACCCTTTGAATCAGAATTACATGACTTCAATAGTCCATGTACAAAGTGAAGGAAAATTTTCTCTAGTTGCTGTACTTTATAAAGAACCATTTTAAGAAATTTGTGAGTTTTCCAGAAGCCACATAGAGAGTGACAGCAGAGGCACGAGGACATCTGCTATCTGACTTCTAGTCTTTTATTATAGCTTGTATCCTTTCAGGATTATTTTTCTTTCTTAGATCCATCTCCATTTCTCATATTAAAATAGTATCTAACAGTCTCCTATTAGAAATAACTTTCGTCAAATTATTTTCACTGTGAAGACAATATTTTATTGGTTTAAAATTACTTCTGCAATGCTTAATTACAGTATAAGCTACATGAATGTATTTTGAAAATTGTATAAAATACAAATTTAAATAGTGATTACAGTTATTACTATTATCCTACTTGGGTGAAAAATAAATGCTTTTACTTTCTAACAGGTTTATGCCTTTCGGAAAATATGACCAGTTATTCCATCACCCTCCTTATTATTGTTGACCAAGCTTCTCATTTTTTGTTCTCTTAATCATCCCTTATAAATCAGTCCCCTTAGCTTCTTAGACATTTCACTTGTTTCTCCCTGAACTGCCTCCTACATGTTTTATTATTGTAATTTATTTTTTGAGTGTTGACAGTTTACTTGGCACTGTTCAAAACTATAACATCTTTCTCTTTAGAGAGATGACTTAAATTGCTGCATTGTGTTTCATGTGGTCTCAGCAGACCACAGAATGAACAAACATTGCTGGTCTAAACCATCCCAGTGAAGATTGGGATATGAGGAAGGGATCAAAACAATTACTCAGTGGATAGGGCTCAAAAGCTTTTTTTATCCTCAGTCTCATTTCTTCCCTGACCATGTTTAAAGTTAACTTGGTCAAAGTAAGAAATGAGCACATGTGGCTAATTTGTGTTGCCTTGGACCTCTGAATTATCAGAATGCTACCCTCGATTCCAGTGGCATTCTTGTGGAAAATAAAAAGCAACTTGAGACCCTTTTGGAGTAGGTTTACGGAGTATAAAGAATGATGATTGTCAGTTCGTCACAGTGTGTGCTTTTAATCAATCAATATTTTAAACTTTTAAAAATACAGAATGTAAAATTCTCAATTGTAGATTGATAGGCCTGAACGTTTATGACTTTTAAGTAGATCTTCCACTTTAAATAGAAGAAAAAAGGAATAAAAGGGTAGAGAGAAAAAGGAAGGGAGGGGGATAGTAATTTCAGGCACTATGACAGGCTGTTGTATTGTGTTGTGTTTTTTAATAAAACCATATCACTATTCTCACTGCCCTTGAATACTGAATTATGGTCTAAAATCTTATTGACCAATTTCTGATTTACTAGATTTTAGTGACTGCTAATTGTAAGCAAGTTAATAAATAGCAATGAAAATTAAAAGGATACAGAATCAATAAATCTGCCTTCTACTATTGCATCTTCCACATTTTGGCTCTCAGGCCTACTGGCAAATATGATGGTTCTCAACACCTAGTACCCTCAACCAAGACCCTCCAAAAACTCACCACTCAATTATCATTGTTTATATCTCTGAAAAACATTAAGAATTTTATGTGATGCAATACCTGAAAATAAGTTTGTTCAGAGATTTTCACTTTATGGTCAATATATAATGGATTAGAAAAGAGAGATGCAAAGTCACCATAAAAAATAAGAAGGCATACTGGGGGCAGTAACCATACTAAATTAATTTGCTTATCTATTTTTTTTTTTTTTTACTTTACCCGGAGGTCCCGGGGATCGAAACCAGGTCCCTCCATATAGGAGACAGACGCCCAACCATTTGAGCCGTATCCGCCCCCTGCTTATCTAAAGACTGACATTCAAAAGAAATGGTCCTGAGGCAAAACTTGTCAGTATCTATTCAAATGCTGTAGAGTGGTGAGGAAACTTTAACTAGCTGATATAGAGTATTAAATCTATGTTAGCAAGGTCATTGAAAACATGAGGTGGATATAAATGTTGTACTAAGAAAGAATAAGAGTATAAATCCGGAAAGAGTGATCATCCATGGAAAGATGAGGTAGTCCCTGGTGAAGACTTCTCTTATCGTAAGCTGCCTGTGGAGAGGTAAAATACTGGTGGAAGAAGGGTAGGTGCTTAGAGGACAGAGGAAGAGGTGTATGAAATCTCAGAGTGGGAAAGCTAGGTTATTAGAATATATAGCTGTATCTGGGGACTGTTGCAATTCATTTGAAATTTGAGATCATGAAATTTAAAGGCACTAGTCAGTACAGTTGTGTGATTTTTCTCCAGCAGTTTCCAGGTTTTCAGTATACATGTGGGAAAGGGAATATGCTTGAGTTCAACCTGAATTGGGGTTTTTCCAGATGAGCATTATGAAGAGGGGAGTTAATGAGTCAAGAATGCTTTCAAAGGAGTTGTTGTAAAAATTAGCCATCCAATTTAAGTTCTACAACAAGGGGAAAAAATGTTGGAGAACTTGATAAAATGTATGTTCAGGGGAGTAATAACATCATGGATTGGAAACCTTGATAATACTGAAATATTGTTAACAGTGAGAGTATTTGAACAAGTGAAATGGAAGGACAGTGGTCCAAACTGGTGAGAGGGATATCAGTGTTTAAGTTGGGGAGAGGGGTGAGTTGTAGTTAGTGCTGTATTTGTTGATGACACAGTCCAGTTTATACCATGTTGTACGTGATTGAGGGAGAAGGGGTCAAAAGAAAGAAAGAAAAGCAAAAGATCAGGGGAAATGAAAACGGTCAAGAACCTGAGAAGCCACATTTATATTGATGTCACTAAGCAAAATGACTGGAAGTGGAGTAGAGAGTCTCACACTTAGCCATGAGCCAGCTCTGAAAGTGTGCGTGGATGAGAGACCCAGGTGCCTAGAGATAATAGAAACAAGGAGGTTGGAGAAGGTGCTGTAACTGGATGGAATCAGCTTCAAAAATGCATGAGGATTTACAAAAAAAGGGCAAGAGTGGAGAGGGAGTTTGGAAATTGGTAAGTAGGGAGAACACTCCTGTCACCTCCTGGCCCTGAAGTACTTGGGTGGGGATAAAACAGTTCTTGGTTGAGAGGGTATCAAGTCATAATTACGCAACAGCCATGACATACACACACACACAAACACACACACACACACACACACACACCCCAACCAAAAACAAACAAATTGAAGCTTCATAGCACACAGGGGAAAGGTATAACAACAAGAGGGGGGCTAGAGAGTTGGCTGGGGGGCTTGATAAAGTAGCATGGATATAAAGTAGTCTTTCATTTCTGAGAGTGATTGGAATGAACAGGGATTTGGGGCATGATGGGACTAGTCCTGATAGAAGAACATGGGCACATACTTCTTGTTTCCTAGAAAATACTTCCTTCAGTGACATGGTGGCATCCACTGCATATTCTCCTCATAGCTATGCACAATGCCATGTTGGCTGTGTGTAGCTATCTCAGACAACATATAACAGTTTGTCAGTAAATGATAATGGCTTGAACAAGAATGACAAATGGGCAATATAAGTTTGCCCCTGAGAGATGGATATGCTCTCAGATTCCTTACCAAGTTAGGGTTTGCGCTTTCAAGACTAATAGCCTATCATCAAGCAATGCTCTAGATAATGAATGCTACATTGTAAGACCTCTGGGGTGTTACCCACCCATATTTTCCCCTGAAATGACACACACTTTTACACCTTGCAGCAATTTTTCCTATTAGACAAGAATATAGAAACCTAGAAATTCTGTACGTTTGCTAACCTCTGAAATAGGGAAATATTCTGTAGGTGTCCCACCAAGACTTTTGTCTGAGACTGATTTTCCAATTTGCCTAAACTTTCATCTTAAAATTCATTTTTGTTAACTAAATCTTCCAAAATACTTTTCCTTTTCAGATATTAGTGGTGCTGTTGAGTTAGGTGAAAGCCATGCCTGATAAGTATACTATTGCACTGTATACTTAAAACTTTATCATTAATCATGCCTTTATGGGGTCTGGATAATTAAGTTAATCATTATACACATTTCCCCTTAAAATAATTTCTTCTTATTTCAATTTCATAGAATCCATAGAAGGTGAGGCTCTCCACTGGTATTTTATCACCACATTGATTATCAGGCTGGCCATGTGGGTATTCATTTTCCCTTTCCTATTATCTTATGATTTGCTACTTCATGTAAGTCTTCGGTGACAAGAAGAGAAAAATAATTTGTCTGGAAAAATGGTGTTCTCTCTCTGTGTGTGTCTCATTTGTTTCTCAATTTATTTAATGTCTTATTTTAATTTCTATGTCATTATTCCTTCAATATTTTCATTCTTCTCATTTGATTATAATTTTATAGCCTTTAATTCATTAATTGTGAAAACTAAAGATTTTATGACTTACCTTTCTCTACAAGATGTTTAACCTTTTTTAAAATTGTGTATTTGAAGAGTTACCCAGATAGAAGATTTTATTAATCATAATTTTTTTTTGGTTGTTAAAATGATTATATATCAAGGGGGATGGATCCTCACCTGTAAACAGATCAGTTCGATTAATTTGTGGCTTAGACCAAGTTGCTATTTATCACTTAAAGTTGGTGTGTTAACAATAGGCAGCTTAATACTGAATGACAGTTCAGGAAAAGCTAAATACAGCTTCCAAATAGCACAATGAGGCTTGCTGCCAATTTATCTGACTTTGATACCTGGCATAGTACTATCACGTTTTCTGCTTCTGTGGAAAGACTACAGTAATGTCCATGTTAAAAACAGGTCCATGAAGGGATTCATTCATTCAAACCACAGATAATTATTGAGCATCTACTTCAGTTCTACCAGTGGTCTGCAATCTTTTACTCTGCAAAGATTTGCATGTGTGGAGTTTAATTATGACCGAGCTACTTGTGGGAATCTAGACCTGAATTTCCAGAGCAGGGGTTTCCTAATAGTAGTTCGGGACCTACCAGGAATTGTTGAAGCTTCCCTTGGAGATGTCCACCAATTATTGCTACCATGTTTCCTCACAGTTACCAGAGTTTTTTGGAATCCATAATACATACGAAAAAATATCCTCTGACACTTTCTTAGGCACATTGCCCATCAAACAGAACTCTTAATCTTCTATTCCTATCCATGTGAATTGTCTTACATCTGAACCAAAAACTGGGCTTTCCAAAATTAAAAATAACCAGAAAAAACGTTTTAGTTTCCTTGGCTGTTCAAAGCAAATTCTATGCAACAGTTCTGCTTAAACAATGGGAATTTATTAGCTTACAGTTTCGAGGCTAAGAGAAAATCCATATCAAGCATCATCAAGGCAATGCTTTTTCCCAAAGACTGGTGTTCTGGGGCTGGCTGCCAGCAATCCTTGGTCCTTGGCTCCTTTGTCACATGGCAGTGCACATGATGACCTCTCCATTCTCTTTCAAGTTCTGTTGAATTTCAGCTTCTTGCTTCCTGTGGCTTTCTCTCCCTCCATATGAATTTCATTCATCTTACAAAGGACTCCAGTATTAGGACTAAGACACATCCTGATTGAATTGAGCCACACCTTAACTGAAGTAACCTCATCAAAAGGTCCTACTTACACCCACAGGAATGGAGTAATTTTAAAAGCATGTGTTGCTGGGGCATATATAGCTCCAAACCATCACTACTAATATATGCCTTTGTTAATAGATGAAAGGAAACTTCCAGCTCTCAATTCTCTTCCCCACCAAGTCTTACCTATAATATTGTTTTTTCATCCAAACTTCCCACACATATCCCAAGACCCATAGAGAGTTTTGTGCAATTTAATAGATTAGAAAAAAAAGGGAGAAAAGGTCATTACTCCATAAAATAAATAATCATGAGCATGTAATCTAAAGCAAATATGTTTATGAAATTTCTGCCAGGATAGGTCCTAAATATCTTTATGCCAAGTGCTTTTTTTTTTTCTTGCCTGGCACCTGGCCTATTTCCTTTTATGTAATAAGTAGCTACCAATGCATACTGCAGATTAAATTAAGCATAAAATGTTCAAGCTCAAATACATATAGATTTTTACGTTTAGTCTTATATATGTTCAAAGCTTATGACTCAAATAAGAAACTACCCTTAAGACTTTTTTAGAAAATCTTAAAGTATGGGAGAAAAAGTAACATTTTACATTTGTATAGCATTTTAAGTTTTATAATATCCTTTAACATATATTTCCTTATTTGAATGTTAAACAACGTATAAGTCTGGAGAAGGAGTACAATCATAATTTCCAAATAAGAATACTGTTCAAAAAGGTTAAATGACAGGCGAAAGATCACAAGATTCATATATAAGAATGTGCGCTTTGTAGCCCCAAGCCTCATGCTTTGAAGTGTTTGATAGTGGGATAAGAGTTTCAGATATAATTCCCATTTACTTTTTTCTCCACTTTTTCAAAGCATTGAGTTCATCAGCTATCCAAGGGCTATGGACTTAGAATAAAAAGACTAGATTCTGTCTTTACTCCACCATTTTTTAGCCATATGACACACCCCTACAAGTCACCTAAACTCTCTGAGCCTTACTTCTTCATCTGTAACATGAAATAATGAAGGTCCTGGCTCTTTAACACAGAGGTCATGTGATTATTATTTAATGCCACTCTGGTATTTTGTAATGAGGATATCACCCTTAGGTAAAAGACATAGGGTCGAACCTGAGCACTACCACCAGGATCTGTGAGATCATGGCAATTCCTTGAACCAATCTGAGAATCTATTTAGTCAAGTGTAGAATAATTACTTTTGAGTGATATTTGTATCACTGAAATAGGGATATGTATGCATATGGGATATGTGAGAAAGCATATGAGATGAACAAAAGTGTGAAAAGTCTTTAAACACTGAAGAGTGCTATACAAATATCCATATATGTGGAGAAAATTCCTTTTAGTGTGTAGTGTTATTTATTTTTTTAGTCCTTATATCAGAAAATGTCAGGGTTCCTGAACATTTATGATTTTAAAGGAAATCAACCAAAGCAGTTATAAGAATGGATACTGTACACAGGAAGATCTTCTGTTACAGCCTAGTTTATGACTTTTACCTGGCTTTTCCTTATATTTTTGCCTTTCTTATGGAGTTTTAACTTGTTTCTCCCTATATTCTTAATTTTCTCAAATACCCAAGATCCTTCTGTTTCTGCTGCTTTACAAGGGACTGCATAAAAGTTGTGCTGACCCTCCATACTGGCTCCTCCCTCCATGTGTAATTCATCACCCTACTTACTCCATTAAATTGACTACATGCTTGAGCTAGATCTAGTTCTATTTCTAGCCTCGTCAGCTGTAGGCCTCCTCTCCCCTCTCTGCCAACACCAATTTTGTAAATGATAGGGTGTTAGATGAAGGGATGATTTTTATAAGAGTTCACATAACAGATCCCTTTAAAAATGTCTTTGTTAGAAAAGTGCAATTCATTCTCACTGGTATGTGGGGGGGGGGAATCCCCAAAATTGCCAAAATGAGGGAGAACCAAAAAGGGCTCAGAAAAATGAACAAACATACTTGAATTGGAATTTTATACCCTCAGTGTGCAGCTGTGCAACTGTACAATTTGTCCCAATTCAAACCTAACCTTCTGGCTATAGAAGTAGTTAATAGAATTATCTGGGAGATTGTAATTAAAATGATAAATTTTCCTAAAATTCCCTTAAGATTACTGATGAATTTTGGGGACTTTTATGATTTAGATAGTTATAATTCTCTATTTATGTAATTAGATATTTCTCAGTTGTGATCAAAGAAAAATTATGAAAGCAAACATATTGAGAAAAGATGTTTCATTAGGTTTCCCATCAGACTTTTTAAAAAACCCTCATATATTACAATAAATGCATACTTTGATGCATTACTCTCTAGTTTCTTAAAATTCGGCTTGAAGTTTCATTTATTACACCAACAATAAAGCCCAATGCATTTTTCTGTATAACAACTAAAACATCTTGAAAAGAGTTTAAACATGATACAGAATTGAAAGCAAAATTGTCTTTTACAGCTCATGAATATATTTTGAACATTCCCTGTATGCATTGTGATTTTGATGGTAAACAGCTCAGGTATAAATGGTATACCACTGTAAGGTTCCTGAAAAGTCATTTTGATTTGAGGCATACTTTACTTCTACCTCAAAAATATAGTTTTTATATTGGAAGAAAATGCTTTTTGCTGCTAGGAAACCTAAATAATATTTTCATCACAAGCAAAACATGCGATATCCTTCCTGAAATCGGTATATTTTATTGGATCATTTTAATGTGCTCTGGCTGAAGAATATCAATATCACTCTTCAGATGAAAGGTGGTTCCAGTAATGTCTGATGTCTAAGCATCATTTGTAATACAAATTATGGGGAGCCTGTGGCTTAATGGCCACTAATTTATTTTAGATTTATGATGCATTACAACTATTAGAAATAAGCTGCTTTGCATCATTTCATGGGGAATAAAAGTTCTGTTTGTGGTAAGTTGCTTTATTTCGTGATGTCAGATAGGAATATATGCCCATTTTAAAAGGAAAATCTGTAGTAAATTGGGATTAGGTCAGAAGTCTACCAGTTCTCTGTTACGGTTATCATACATCATGCATGTGCCTTATCATAAAAATTAGTCCTGTTTTTTCATTATATTCAAATATAAATTTAGCTGCTCTTTCCACAGTTTTTTTTAATACTGTTTCTTAATATCTGTCATGAACTATTTCAGAGTGATTAGAATATTATAAATTTTATGTACTGGAGATTTCCATATATTTGAATACAAATTAGAATAAAATTAAACTCTTAAAATATGTGAATGTTTATTAGGTATAAGTACTAGGTGATAGGTGTTATAGGAAAAAAGAGGGGCAGAATGCATTCATTCACCCCTCATGGAAATGATCATCTATTTGAGGTAAGAAGATGGAAGAATATTCTTTTTAATGCATGGCATTGGTTGGTGATTTAGTGAACAATCAGTTCCAACATCTGACAATATGTTGTGTGAGTAGATGGAAACATGAGAGCAAGTCTCCAAAGACAGACATCATGGAAATCCTTATAGCAAAGGTTGAGTTTGAGTTGATTTTAAAGAAAGAACAACTTACAACATGTGCCTAAAGCATGTTGGGGACTCAAGAAAAAGAATTGCTAGGAGGTGGGTATTGAATGGTTTATCTGGAAACAGAGATTTTGTAACTATGGAATAATAGAAGATAGGGAAGCATTGAGTGAATGCTTTGAACGTGCATGCGCACGTGCACACATAAACAAAAGACAAAAACTATTTTAAAAGTAATTTCAGATGCCATACACAAACTTCCAACTCCTTTAGCCACTAAGGTCTATTGAAGGATGAGTCCTTAAAGTAAACTAATTTTCTCCCCAGCCTTCTGGTCAGACATGACTTCAGGGCTGACATGGTTCAGGAAGTGCCAGTTGATCTCTCATTGCACTACACAAAGGCTGTTGACACATCAGATCCACCAAGAAAGAAACATCATTGCAGTTATATAATCCCTCTACACAGCAGCTTAGACAGGCATCACTTTAGGACCCTAACCAAAACAACTTTTAATCACAGATGACCAGATTCATTAGGCCTTGCTACCTAATTCTGCCTGGAAATTAAGTCCATTTGCTTTGTCATCTTCGTCTACCCTTTAGTAATAAACACAAATCTTCTTGATCATCTGCCCTCTCTATGCTTTACTTTCTCCACATGCTGACCAATGTTTCTTCTCCAGTTCTGTTCCCACATTGACCTCCTTCCTAATTCTTCCCACTGAGCACACTGGAACTGCTCTTACATTATGTGTTGGGTCTTTTCTTCCCTACATCCTCAGCCTCTTCACTGAACAAGCATTCTGCCTCCTTCTCTGACTCAACCTCCCCTTAAGTAAAAGCTGCATATTTCACACAGCATTTCAACAGTGAGTCACTGACACCCTCTCACTGCTCCAAGATTCATTATTTGTGTTTGTGCACCGAGGCACAATTGTACATGAGATGGGAGGGGGAGATGAGACGCAAAAGACATTTCAGGTCAGCATCAAATGGGAAGTACAGCTCATTTGCCTCCTCCATCTAATGGTACTCAGTAAGCTAGCTTATTTAAGAGAATTTTGATACCTACTTAAAAGCTTAGAGTACAATGAAGAGGCTCCTGGTTTATGAAATCATTGACAAATTAAAATTGAAATTTTATAATAAATGAAAATACAATTGTTTTCGTTAACTGCATTATTGAAAAAGAAGAACTTCAGGCCAATTCATTGGAGTTCTCAGAAAAGATTATTGCTTAGAGATTGGCCTTTAAAAATCAATGCAATTTCTAAAACCTCTTTCTTGTTATAACATCATTAAATAATTTTACTTTAAACTGTGTCCTCTTAAGCATTTGATTACTAACAATGTTCCTTAATTGCTGTGGCTGGGATAACAGTGGGCTGACACCTTGAGGAACTGGGTAAATTAAGTGGGACATTTCATAGTTTTTCTAATGCTCTAATGTGAAAAGACTGAACTTCTTTGAAGTGACTTGACCTACTTACCTTGATTATAGAATTATCCTTGTCACAGGCTTGCTCGTGATTTTGAACTAGTGTTCTTGGTCTGGTAGAATAGCAGAATTGAAGTATACTGACTATAAATTCTATTTCTCTTCTGGCAACTCTTATACCAACCCAACTAAGGGAGAAGATTCTTGCTTCTGTAATGGTTTATTACCCCAGCTTATGTCCCACAGGTCATTGCTATAAAATAGAGTATACACAAAGAACTCATGGATTGCAAAAATCAGTAAAGCTTTTTCTCTACAAAATGAGATGAAGATCATCATTCTCATATTTCATTATTTTTTACTTGTAAGATTTATACTACATTATACCCTCCAAGAGCTCCAGACTGTGCATTCTTCTTTTTCACAGAGATAGTACACTAAAATGAAATGAATTCACATCAATTCCAGGGCAGGTCTTTGGTCTATTCTGGCCTATTTTGCTCAGCACATCTACCACATTTGATTTGGGTGATTTCAGGTTTGATTTGGAGATCCATTTTAGCATTCTGGGTCACACCATCATGAAAATGAAATCTTTCTGCCAAGGAATAAATAAATTTATCCACGAAGTATGAAAGTGTACTATTAGATTGAAAAATCTAATAGTAATCTACCTTTTACTAACAAAGCATATGTGTGAATGATTGTGAATGCAATTATAAGTCTAAACTTAGTGAGGAAGGTAGGTAAACTGAAAAATAAAATTAGGGTGTTAAATATTGCAGAACACTTGATTTTTAATCTCATTTTTTCTTGAATTGGAATGATACAGGAATGTTTGTGGGTTTAGTTGCAGGAGGTCAAAGAAGTTCTTGCCTAGTGCCTTCTTTTTTCTCTAGGTAAGTAGTTTGGGAAGGTCATCTGCTGGGCTATGGCAGAGTAGGGAAAGGGGAAGCTTGGAAATTTGAGGAAAATGGGGGAAAAGTTAAATAATCATTGCATGGGGTTTGATGGATTTGATTTAAAGAACTGCAGTAGTAGGGCTGCACATTTTGGAGGTTGACAAGATAGGTGAATTTCAATTACTTAGTTACATTTTCCTACTACACCTTAGGGAAGTAAATATTAATCAACATCAGATGACTAAGGCAGTTCTTAATGAGTAACTGGTGACATTATCAGAAATCTGAGTAGGGCAGTTTGGTATTGGCAACAAAGAATGCATTCAAGCTGGATTATTACCACATTTACAAAGCAAGGTGAATTGAGAATAAGAAGACTTTTTGGCTTGGAAAGTCTCTTCTGACTTTCCCAATTATCAAATTGGGGAATTAAATTATTTCTATTATCACTCTTTTGATGATTATTTATGAGGTCATATACCTGACTTATTTAGCTATACTTTTCAAAGGCAGAAAGGTAGTACCAGTTGAAATGAATAACTTATACTAACAGTAATGCAATTGCTTTAACAAATACCTGGAAGTAATACTGTGGGCTGTGTCCTCACTCTCATTCCTCATCTTCTTGTTTGCCCCTGCTAGCTTTAGAGTTAGAATTACCTACACATTTCTCAAATTTTTCCTGTTGCTTTTTTTTTTTTTTTTGCCTTATTTTACCAGCTTCAAATTCTAACACAGGCAAAGTCCCTGCCTCTATTTCGAAAGTATAGACTATGTTTTAGGCTTCCTCCCTTTCTTTTGGTGGCATTTGAGCCCTTTACTTGCCACATAGTTTTCCTGTTTATCCTGCTGAGTCTTGCTAGAAATAGTACTAACTCATGCTTCAGCCTTGCCTCTGAGGAAGAACATGCTATCAGTGTTCACAGGCAAAAGGCTATGAGCTCAAAGACCAGGAGTGTTAACTCTTTTATGCTAAAGACTAACTTTAGTATCTTGATGTTTTTATAAAAACAGATTTCTGTGTTCTAACCCCAAAGATTCTAATACAGTATGTATAGTGTATAGGCCAGGTGGTACTGTGCTGTGGAGCACTTTGAGAAACCATATATAATGTGCTTGCAAATGTGATAGGAGGAGGAAGAAACTTGACAACAGTGCTGGACAACTGGCAATACCTTCCTCATCTTCACTTTTGGTTCTAGGGCCAATGGGCTCATTAGTGTTTCATGAAGATGCTTATTACAAACAGGACAAAAAAATCCAGAAATTCAGTGAAATGTGGGATCTGTTCTAGGTTGGAATGATGTATCCTTCAGAAGGATCTTAAAGGTAAGTTGTCCTAGAGATAAGGCTAGCACAGATACTGCTCTTTCCCCTCAGCTACCACCATCTTTTTCACCCGGTTTTAGAATCTCTGCTTTCAGGAAACAGGAAAGCATTGGCTTGAACCTCAAGAAAACCCTCAGGGACCTCTGAGGATGGTCAGGGGCTAGAAACAGTGACTTTATGCAATTGATTAGTTGGTTTAAAGCTAATTTTAATACTTGGAGGGAACTGGTAACTGTTCGGTGTTCACTTTGTTTCAGGCCAGCTCTGCACAATGTCCCCAAATGACACCTTGGGGAGGGGAGACAAGTGAAAACTCACTATGGATGTGGGTAAATTAAGAGTATGCCATTAGAAAATAATTAGAGATGAATGAAAAATGAAAACACAAAATACCAAAACTTAGGAAACACGGTGAAGGCAAAGCTCAGAGGAAAATGTATAGCTTTAAATGCTTACATTAAAAAACACAAAAGATCTCAAATCAGTAACCTAACCTCATAGCTAGAGTAATTAGAAAAAGAAAAGCAAACTAAACACAAAATTATCAGAAGGAAGGAAATAATAAAGATTAAAGTGGAGATAAATGAAACAGAAAATAGAAAAAGAGAATCAATAAAACCAAAAGTTGGCTCTTTGCAAACATCAAAAAAATTGTCAAATATGGCACCCTGTCAGTGGGCCTTACTTTGGAATATATGCTCCCCAATATAACAGAGTTAGACTCATTTATAATTTTCCTACACATGGTTCTTCTACCCCCTTTTATTTGAACCTGTAAGTAGCACTGTACTCTTTAAATATGTCCCAGAGACTTAAATCTTTGGTCTGTTCATATGCTGGTTGAGCCCTGAATCTCAGCAGTTACAACACCTGCTCTCCAGTTTATTGGACTCACCCAGGACAACTAATAAAATGATGATGGAAAGCACCCATCCCAAAAATAGAGAGTATCTACAACTGCAAGCAAGACAGTTCCATATGTCTGCCCCGTGGGATCTAAGCCCCCTCTTAGTGGGAAGCAGAGTGGGCATCACCATCCCCAAATTATCAAGACTGAGGAATGAACAAACATAAGGAGGGAATGCAACTATAGACTAAAGTAGGCTTATTCTAGCAGTGGAAGAACTTGTAAAAATTGATATAAAGGCAATGACTACCAGAGGTTCTGAGGGGAGGGAGAGAGAAGAACAGGTGTAACATGGGGCATTTTGGGGACTTTGGAATTGTCCTGCATGATGTTGCAGTGATGGCTACAGGCCATTATACATTTTGCCAAAACCTGTAAAATTGTGTGGTGCAAAATGTAAACTATAATGTAAACTATAGACTGCGGTTAGTAGCAATATTTCAATATGTATCCATTAATGGGGAAAAGTGTGGGAGGGGAGGGGTGGAGTGTAGAGGAATCCCCCTATATTTTTGATATTTATGTAACATAAAGCTTCTTTCAAAATTAAAAATAAGGTAAAAAATAAATTAAAAAGAAAAAATTGACAAATCTTTTGATGAACAAAGAAGAAGGACAATGCAAATAACTAAAATCAGAAATGAAAGATGGAACAATACTCCTGACCTTTACCTTACTAAATAAAAAGGATTATACAAGAATACTATGAACAATTGTATGACAACAAATTAGGTGACCTAGATTAAATGGACAAATTCCTAGAAATATGCAAAGTACCCAAACTGAGTTAGAAGAAACAGAAAATCTCAACGAAAACAAGAGATAGAATTAGTCATCAGAAACCTCCCAGCAAAGAAAAGTCCAGGGCCAGATGGCTTCACTAGTGAATTCTACCAAACACTCAAAAAAGAAATATTGCCAATGTGTCTCAAACTCTTTCAGAAAAATAAAAGAGGAGAGAATTCTTTCTAACTCATTTTGTGAAGCCAGTATTATCATAATATCAAAGCCAGATAAAGACATCACAAGTAAAGAAAGTTATAGACCAATGACTCTTACGAATATGGGTGTAAAAATCCTTAATAAAATACTAGCGATCCAAATCCAACAGCATATTAAAAGGTTTATATGCCATGACTAAAAGGGATTTATCCCAGGTATGTAAGGGTGATTCAAAAAAAGAAAATAATCAATATAATACATCACATTAAAGGGAGGGCAACCACATGACCATCTCAAGTGACACAAAATTTGGCAGAACCCAACTCCCTTTCATGATAAACACTTAGAAAACTAGGAATAGAAGAGAACTTCCTCAAATGAAAGGATTTATGAAAAATGCACAGCTAACACATACTCAATGGTGAACAGCTGAAAGTTTTTCTCCTAAAATCAAGATCAAGACAAGGTTGCCTATGTTCACTACTGCTGTTCAACATTGTATTGGAAGTTCTAGCCAGAGAATTTAGATAAGAAAAAGAAATAAAAGGCATCCAAATTGGGAAGGAAGAAGTAAAATTCTCTATTCACAAATAATATCACCCTGTATGTAGAAATCCCCAGAGAATCCAAAAGAAAGCTACTAGAGCTAATAAATGAATTTATTAAAATTGTAGGTTACAAGATCAACATGCAAAAATCAGTTGTGTTTCTATTAACCATCAATGAACAATCCAAAAAGATAATTAAGAAAACAATTCCATTACCGATTGCATCTAAAAGACAAATATACCTAGGAATAAATTTAACTCAGGAGGTGAAAGACTTGTACACCTGTAACTATAAAAAATTTTTCTGAAGGAATTGAATTAAATAAGTAATAAGTAAATGGAAAGACATCCCGTTTTCATGGATGGAAAGACTTGACATTAAGATGTCAGTACTACCCAAAACGATGTACAGATTCCCTGCAATCCCTATCAAATTTCCAGCAGCCATATTTGCAGAAATGGAAAAGCGGATCCTCAAACTCATATGGAATTGCAAGGACCCCCGAAGAGCCAAAACTATCTTGAAAAAGAAGAATGAAGTTGGAGGACTCACACTTCATTTTCAAAACTTACTACAAATCTATCTACAGTAATCAAAACAGCCTGGTACTGGTACAAGGATAGACATATAGACCAATGAAATAGAATTGAGAGTCCAGAAATAAACCCTCTATGTTCAACTGAGTTTTGACAAAGTTGCCAAGGCCACTCTTTGAGGAAGGAATGGTCTCATCAACAAATGGTGCTGAGAAAACTGGTTTTCTGCATGAAGAAGAATAAAGTTGGATCCCTACCTCATACCTTATATGAACATTAATTGAAATGGATCAATGTCCTAAATTTAATAGCAAAACCTTAAAACTCCTTCAAGAAATTATATTGGGATTCATGACCTTGTATTAGACAATGGATTCTTAGATATGACACCAAAAGCATTGAGCAACTAAAGGAAAAATAGATAAACTGTACTTCATCAAAGATAAAAACTTTTTGCATCAAAGGATTTTATCAAGAAATTTAAGAGGTAACCTACAGAATGGAAGAAAATAGTTGCAAATCATGTACCTGATAAAGGTTTAGTGTCCAAAATATATAAAAATTCCTACAAGTCAACAACACAAAGACTAGCAACCCAATTAAAAGTGGGCAGAAAACATGGATAGACATTTCTTCAAAGAAGACTAGAAATAGCAAGCACAAAGACTAAAGATGCTCAACATTTTTAGTCTTTAGGGAAATGCAAATCAAGACCACAATGAGATACCACCTCACACCTACTAGGATGGCTATTTAAAATAAGGAAAAGAAAACCACAAGTGGTGGCAAGGATGTGGAGAAAATGGAATCCTTATTCATTGCTGGTGGTAATGTCAGATGGTGTAGCTGCAGGGAAAAGCAGTCCAAGAGTTCCTTAAAAAGTTAAACATAGAATTACCATGTTTCCCATCTATTCCACTCTTTATATAGACACAAAAGAATTGAAAACAAGAACACAAGCTTATTTGTATACCAATGTCCATGGCAGCATTTGTAACAATAGCCAAAACATAAAAACAACTCAAGTTCCCATCAGTACATGAATGGATTTAAACCAAATTTGGTACATACATATAGTGGAATATTTTTCAGCCATAAAAAGGAATGACGTTCTAAACTTCAAACATGGACGAACTTTGAAAACATAATTGAAATGTCAGACACAAGAGGAAAAATATTATATGATTCCACTTATATGAAATATCAGAATAGGAAAATTCATAGAGCAGAAAGCAGACTAAAGGTTACCAAGGCCTAAGGGGAGAGACGGGTGAGGAATTAATCCTAATGGGTCCAGAGTTCTGTCTGGGATGATGAGAAATTTTGGAAATAGTGGTGATCAAATTAGATTGTAGTGAATGCAATTAATGTCACTGAATTTTACACTTAAAATGGTTAAAATGGCAGACTTTGTGTTTTATGTATTTTACCACAATTTTTTAAAAAGCGTTTTGCAGAGGAAAGAGAATTAAAGGCAAGAAAAATCCTAAAGTATGTTGATGGAACTAGATGGAGAAGTTTAAAATAATTCAGCATCTACAGAGAATGCCATGACATGAATGATAAATTTAAAGGGGGAGAAACACAATAGGGTGAGTTTATAGAAAAACAACAGTATTATTTATCAGTATAAACTTCTCTAGAGATCATTGAGGCCATGCTAAAAGTAAAGAAAGGGAATTAATATCCTAGGGCTACACATTCATCGATAGATAAAAATATAGTCTGGAGATTCCCTTTACTTCAGCATATTATATTTTCCTTTCTATATAAATCCATGCACAATTTCCTTCATAGTTTCCCTTTTTTATTTTGTTTTGTCACCTGTGCTACATTTACAGGATGTTCAAGAAAGGTTCTTTACACCTATGAGAAATCACATGTCTATAAATTGTTAAACTAGTGGATAATTCAATGCACAGAAATTATTCTGACAAAGAAGAAACCAGTCTTTCAAAACTTAATATTAAAAACACTAGGCTGGACTTCCGGGAAGATGGCTGAGTAGTAACACACAGGAATCTCTTCTCCAGAAAAATAGCTAGAGAACTGGCTGAAACAGACCCAAAATAGATCTTCTAGGGTTTAGGACAGCAGGGAAAGACTGCATACCAC
>JAQZBX010038080.1:0-23545 GCA_029593785.1 Cabassous unicinctus | reverse complement strand
TTAGTCCTAAATAATCACTTCTCAATCTCTCTCTGCATCCTCTGCCATATAGTTGCTATTCTGCTTCAGTCTCTCTAATTTATTTGTGTGTGTATATATATATATATTTTTTTTTTATTAATTTGTTTATTTTTTAAAAGATAATTAGATTACATAAATGTAGGGATTCCCATACGCCCCACATCCCACACCTCCCATAACCTCCCACATAAACATCCTTCATTAGCGTGGCACATTAATTGCAATTGATAAAAACACCCTGGAACTTTGCTATTAAGCATGGAACATAGTTCACATTGTAGACCACACTCTCTCCCACACAGTTCTGCATGTTATGTGATGCTATAGAAAGGCCTATATCTGTTGTTGCAATATCACTCAGGACAATTCCCAAGTCCCAATAAAGCCCCTGTATTACAACTGCTTTTCCCTCTCTCTGCCTCCAGAGCCTCCAGTGGCAACTGGCTCCACATCAATGTTGTAATTTCTTCCATTCCTTGAATCACAATATGTCTATAGTAGAATACTAGTAAGTCCACTCTAGTCAATAGCTCTTCCCACAATCCTGAGGATTTCTGGGATGGTGATGTCCACTCCAACTCCAAGTGAGAGGGGGTTATATCCCATGGAGAAGATGGATGGGACTATCCTGTCTGCAGCTGCAGACTCTCTCCATTCCCTGGGATGGCACCCCACCAGTTGTCCTGGGGGAGTCCATTGAGCTGTAGAGTAGGAGTTGCAGCTCCACCAAGGTTCCGGGCCCAGCTGGAACATGGACAACCCAAAGGCTCAAGTCTCTGGATATACACCTACAAACTCTAAGGCCAAGTATAAGTTTGAATAGAAGGGAGAGGTGAGCAATGTGCAGGGAAGACATAATTGAGTCCAAATAGTCACTCTCAGGAACACAAACTCCAAAGTAGGGCCCACTGGCAAGGCACCAAACTCCGGAGCTATGCACCCTGACTATAGGACCTGGGTGTCACCAGAGCCCTCAGGAGCCCCACTATTTTTGGTGGTATCCACTTTGGCAGTTTATGAGATCTTATTGAGATGTGCATAAGCGATACCTCTAGGATGACCTCCTGACTCATTTTGAAATATCTTAGCCATATAGTCATTTGTCTTTACCTTTCCCCCCCTTTTATTCAAGATCTTTTTCTGGTCACATTGACAGTTGGCCCTTGGTAGCAATCCCTCGGTGCCAGGAAGTCTCATCCCCAGAGCATGTCCCACAGTGGGAAGAAGGTAATGCATTCATATACTGTTTTTGCTTTAGAAAAAGGCCACATTTGAGCAACAAGGAGCAAACCTCAGGCACCCCATAACAATAGGCTAAGTTTCAATTTCAAGAACAAAGACTCATAAGCCTAGTATTCAATATCAAGAGCCCATCAGTGGATCATCCTCCATCGCCCGTCACTGCTCCTGCACTTGGGGAAATGTTGCTTCTCCTTTAGCGAATGTGGCAGAGCTGTCCAAGATTGGAATTCAGTATTCTCTTGTTTATTGAGTGATTCTCCACCCACTGTGACAATGCGTGGTGAACATTTGAACAATTGCATATACCTTATATGTATATTTGGGTGAACTTCCCCCCATGCAAACCCCATCCCTGACACCTCCTCTTACGATCCTCTCCCACCCCAGTTGTAACCCTTCTGTGATCCAAAGCTTCTTTAAAGATGAAGCCAAAACAATAGCCAAATACAATTAATTGGAAAATGAAACAATAATGATACGTTTAAAAAAACTAAAAATAAAATTAAATTAAAAGAGTGGGATATTAAAAAATGGAAAATATTTGAAAAAATTTTTTGCCTTTTGCCTTTTATCACTGAAATATCTGGTGTCCAGTCTGTACCATGGCACCTTCCCCTCTCATTCCCCAGTGTCTCATTATATTTCATTTTGTTTTCAAAGAAATTTTAGATCACAGCAAAGTCACACACAGAATACAAGAGACTCTCATATACCCAGCCTCTTTCCGCTTCCTCCCCCCATATTAATATCTTTTTATATTTGGATGGTAGCATGGTTATAACTGATACACAAATAGTGAAACATAGCTACTAAACATTGTCAATGGTTTACAGTATGGTTTACATTTTAGACCTTACACTTTTATAAATTTTGATGATATTTACCTGTCCTGTGTCCATCACTGTATGGTAATGAAGAACATTTCCACTGACCACTAAAAACCCCTTGTTTGATCTATTCTGTTCCTCCTTCCCCATCCCCTCCCTGGGGCTGACATTGACCCCCTGGCTTGACCCGTTGGATGACAAATTCATAGTTACATGTGAGAAGAGGTCTTGGCACACTGGTTTGTCCTCCCCTATTAGGAATTGCCCTTGCTTTTGAGAGACCCCTGCCTTTCTGTTTCTGAACAAATCTGTCCTCCCAAAGATGGGATTCCAACTCCTTCCTGCTGATTATGTGGGTCTCCACCCACTGATATAACACATTATGACAAGATGAACACTCACATACTCCTTAGAAGACTGCTCCAGGTGTGCCTTGTCCCGAATTCCCCCCCTCTCCTACCAACACCCTAATGCAGTGACCCTTCCTAGTCACATTGTCATAAGAGCATTCCCACATCAGTACTTTTAACCTCATACCCACAAATCCCATGTGTTCACCTGGTCCCTCTCCCAACTGTCCCCCAGTATCCTGGGTCTTCTAACCCACCCTTCACAATATATCTACCTGCCCACCCTGCACCACCTAACCAAAATATATCACTACCCTCCTGTCCTATCCCTTCAATATGCAACTACATTCAGTCACTTTACCATAGATTACGTCCATATGGGTGATGTCTCAATACCTTCTTTTCTCTTTCTTTTTCTTGTAAACCTATCTTTCAGACAATAGCTCTCTGAAGCTGCTCAATTTCCTTAATTCATATCAGTGAGGTCATGTACTGTTCGCACTTGCTCCTTCTAACAGCTGAGTAATATTCCATTGTATGTATGAGCCACATTTTGTTTATCCTTTCATCAGTTGATGGGCACCTGGGTTGATTCCAACTTTGCCAATAGTGAACAATGCCACTATGAACTTTGGTGTGCATATATCTGTTTCGGTCTTTGCTTTCAATTCTTCTGGGTATATACCCAGCAATGGAATTGCTGGATCATGTGGAAGATCTATAGTTAGTTTTCTGAAGAACTGCCAAAATGTCCTCCACAATGGCTGGACCATTCCACAATCCCACCGGCAGTGGATGAGTGTACCCATTCCTCCAGATCCTCTCCAACACTTACAGTCTGCTGTTTTTTCAGTAGCTGCCATTCTAATGGGTGTAAGATAGTATTTCATTGTAGTTTTGATTTGCATTTCCCTAATAGCTAGTGATGTTGAGCGTCTTTTTATGTCCTTTTTAGCTATTTGTATTTCTTTCTTGGAGAAGTGTCTTTTCAGGATACTTGCCCATTTTTTAAATGGGTTTTCTGCCTTTTTATTTTCGAGGTGTAGGGTCTCTTTATATATGCAGGATATTAGGCTCCTATGAGATATATGGTTCCCAAATATTTTCTCCCATTGGGTAGGCTGCCTTTTTATTTTCTTGATAAACTCCTTTGAGGTACAGAAGCTTTTAATTTTGAGGAGATCTCATTTATCTATTTTTTTCTTTTGCTGCTCATGCTTTGGGTTTGAAGTTCATGAAACCACTACCTATTACAAGGTCCTGTAGATGCTTCCTACATTATCTTCCAAGGTCTTTATGGTCTTGGCTCTTATATTTATATCTTTGGTCCATCTTGAGTTAATTTTTTATGAGGTGAGAGATGGTGTCCCTCTCTCATTCTTTTGGATATAGATATGCAGTTCTCCAAGCAACATTTGTTGAAGAAGCAATTCTCTCCCAACTGAGTGGGTTTGGTGGCCTTGTTGAAAATCACATGACTGTATATGCGAGGATGTATATCAAAACTCTCAATTTGGTCCCATTGGTCAGTATGTCTTTACTTGTGCCAATACCATGCAGTTTTGACCACTGTAGCTTTGTAGAATGTATTAAAGACATTCAGTGTGATACCTCCAACTTCATTTTTCTTTTTCAGTATGTCTTTGGCAACTCAGGGCCTCTTACCCTTCCAAATAAATTTTGTAGTTAGTTTTTCCATTTCATTAAAACATAGAGTGTTGATTTTTACTGTGACTGCACTAAATCTGTAGATTAGTTTGTGTAGGATAGACATCTAAATGGCGTTTACTCTTCCTATCCATGAACAGGGAATATTCTTCTATTTATTTAAGTCTTCTTTGATGTCTTTTAATAATGTCGTGTAGTTTTCTGTATATAAGTCCTTACATCTTTAGTTAAATTTATTCCTAGGTATTTGATTCTTTTAGTTACTCTTGTAAATGTTATTTTTGTTCTTGATTTCGTCCTCAGATTGCTCTATGTTGTACAGAAATATAACTGATTTTTGAGCCTTGATCTTATAGTCTGTGACTTTACTGAACTCTTTTATAAGTTTTAGAAAGTTTGTTGTAGATTTCTCAGAGCTGTTTTTATCAGGAAAGAGTGCTGTATTTTGCTGAATGCTTTTTCTGCATCTACAGAGAGGATTATGTGATTTTTTTCTTTCAATCTATTATGTGGTATATTATATTGATTTTCTTATGCTGAACCATCCTTGCATACCTGGAATGAAACCCACCTGGTCATGGTGTATAATTCATGTGCTATGTTGTTGAATGCAATTAGCAATTATTTTGCTGAGGATTTTAGCATCTAGGTTCATTAGAGTTTTTGATTTGTAATTTTCCTTTCCTCTGGCATCTTTGTTTGGCTTTGGTATTAGGGTAAAGTTGGCATCATAAAATGAGTTAGTCAATGTTCCCTCTACTTCTATTTTTTGGAAGAGCTCAAGCAAGATTGGTGTTATCTCTTTCTGGAAAGTTTGGTAGCATTCAGCTGTGAAGCCATCTGGTCCTGGGCTCTTCTTAGTTGGAAGATTTTTGATGACTGAGTCTGTCTCTTTACTTGTAATTGGACTGTTGAGTTCATTAATTTCTTCTTTCATCAATGTAGGATGCTTGTGAGTTCCTAGGAATTTGTCTATCTCCTTTAAATTATCATTCTTATTAGCATATAAATTTTCAAAGTGTCCCCTTATGATACTCTTTATTTCTGTGGAGTCAGTGGTGATATCCCCTTCCTTATTTCTTATTTTGTTTATTCATCTGCTTTCTCTTTTCTTTGTTAGTCTGTCTAAGGGTTTATCAATTTTATTGATCTTCCCGAAGAACCCGATTTTGGTTTTGCTCATTTTTTCTAATGCTTTCATATTTTCTATTTCATTTAGTTCTTCTCTGTTATTTCCTTCTTTCTACTTCTTTTGGGGTTAGTTTGTGGTTGTTTTCCCAAATCCTCCAGGTGTACAGTTAGGACTTCAATTTTAGCTTTTTTTTTTTTTTGAATATGCATTTATGGCTATGAATTTCCCTGTCAGTACAACTTTGGCTGCATCCCATGGGTTTTGATACGTTGTGTTTTCATTTTCATTCATTTCAAGGTAGTTACTAATTTTTTTGTGTTTTCCTCCATGACTCACTGTTTGTCTAAGAAGGTCTTATTTAACTTCCATATCTTTGTTCCTAATCTGGTTCTCTGGCTCTTAGGGATTTCCAATTCAGTCCATTGTAGTCAGAGAAATTACTTTGTATAATCTCAATATTTCTGAATTCATTGAGAGCTGTTCTGTGTCCTAGCATGTAGTCTATCTTGGAATATGTTCCATGTGCACTGGAAAAGAATGTATATCCTGCTGTATTTGGGTGTAGAATTCTGTATATGTCTATTAGGTCCAGATCCTCTTATATATTATTCAGAGTCTTTGTTTCTTTACTGATTCTCTTTTGAGATGCTCTGTCTAATGGTGATAATTGTGTATTAAAGTCCCCCACTATAATTGTAGAGACATCTATGTCCCCACTTAGTCTTTCCAGTGTTTGCCTCATGTATTTTGAGGTGCCCTGATGAGTTGCATAAATGTTTATGATTGTTCTTTCTTCTTGAAAGTTTACCCCTTTACTAATATATAGTGTCTGTCTTTGTCTCTTACAATATTTTTGCATTTAAAGTCTATTTGTCCACTATTAGTATAGCTACTCCCACCCTTTTTGGTTATTGTTTACTTGTAATAATGCTTTCCAGCCATTCACTTTCAGCCTCCTTGAATCCCTGGGTCAAAAGTGGGTTTCTTGTAGATGGGTCATATTTCCTTATCCATTCTGCCAATCTGTGTCTCTTGACTGGTGAGTTTAATCCATTAACATTCAGTGTTATTACTCTCAAGGAATTTCTTGCATCAGCCATATTTCCTTTGTTTTTATGTATGTCATATGTTGTTTTTATTTCCTTTTTTGTCTTTTTAGTTGTTCCTACACTATCCTCCAACTCATTTTCCTGTTTTTCCTTTAAGCCTGCAGAACTTCCTTTAGTATTTCTTGAAGGGCAGGTTTCTTATTGGCATACTCTCTTAATTTCTCTTTATCTGTGAATATTTTGAGCTCACCATCATTTACGAATGACAGCTTTGCTGGATAGAGAATTCTTGGCTGGAAGTTTTTTTCTTTTAGGACCTTCACTATGTCATACCACTGCCTTCTTGCCTCCATGGTTTTAGATGAGAAATCAGCACTTAATCTTATTGAGTTTCCCTTGTATATGATGGTTCTCTTTTCTCTTGCTGCCTTCAATATTTTCTCTTTGTCTTGAGCATTGGACATTTTAACAAGTATATGTCTTGGAGTAGGCTTGTTGGGATTTATACTGTTTGGGTTGTGATGTGCTTATTGGACAAGTATGTCCATCTTGCTCAATAGGGTTGGACATTTTTCAGATGTTATTTCCTTCAACACTCCTTCTGTTCCCTTTCCCTTCTCTTCACACTCTGGCATGTCTAAAATGTGTATGTTTGTGCATTTTGTGTTGTCATTTAAATCCCAAAGTTAGCTTGATTTTTTCTATCATTGTGTCTATCTGTTCTACTGTTTAATTTCAGATGTACTGTTTTCCATGTCACTAATATTTTCCTCCACTTGTTCAAATTTGCTGTTATGTGTTTCCAGAGTCTTTTTGATTTCTTAGATTGTGCCAGTCACCACCATCATATCCATTATCTTTTTATGTATGTTCACAATTTCTTCAGTATGCTTTCCAAGTGTCTTCTTAATATCCTTAATCTCTTCCTTCACTTCATTAAGTTGGTCCATGATATTTGTTTGGAAAAATTTGATTAGTTGTTCAAGGTTCTGCATCTTTTTCTAATTTTTAGTTTTTTCATTGGACTGGTCCATGTCTTCCTCTTTCTTAGTATGATTTGCAATTTTTTGCTGCCCTCTGATCGTCTTTTTATCTTGATGGGTTTATTCAGTTGATTACCTTCTCTCTGTGCTTTAGAGTTTTATTTAGCTCCTGGTTTTGTGTGTGTGTTAAGTTTTCTCTTTGACACCCTGTTCTTCTTGTTCCCTTTCCTTGCTGTTTTCTATGTTCCCTTGAAGGTAAAAGATTAGAACCAGAGAAAGCAAAAGAGGAAAAGACAAAAATGGAAAACAGTAATAATAATGATAAAATTTAGAAGAGTGGCCATATAAGACTTAGTAAAATGAATACTTAACTCATGTAAGCAGTGCAGAGTAATAGGAATAAAAAAGTGGAGTACCTACAATGAATTGGGAAACTGAATAGAGGAAAATATATAGAATTATTTAAAAGGCCAGAATCATGAGGAGAGAGAGAAAGAGTAAAGACAGGGCAGAAAGAAAAAAGTTAATAAAACAAAATAAAAAAGAAAACAGAATATATAAGATAGAAATCAAAACCAGAAAATTTGAGGACTAAATAAAGAAAGGTTGAATGAATGAAACACAAGAGAAGATAGAAAGATGAAGAAAGGAAAAGAGATAGCATTGGTAGCCAAAATCAATTTACATAGAAAATGTGAAATCACGGAAGAAGAAGCAGAGCAAAGAAGAAACTGGCAGCAGCACCTAATTTAAAAAAAGGGGTGGGCAGAAGGAAGAAGGATAGAAAAACAAGAAACAAACAAACAAAAAACAAACAAACACACAAGCAAGCAGTCAAACAAAGCTAAGCAAGTACAGTGTTCCTTCTTGGGCCCTTTTTGAGCTTCTCAGTCTGCCTGTGTTCATCAATCAATTACCCTGCAGGCCTCTCTCTTCAGTTTTGAGGCAGGTTTTAGCTAGTAAACTAAGTTAATTTTAGTTTTTAAAGTAACCTTTAAAAAAAATTTTTTTTTAAAAATAAGGGATCCAAAAGAAACTAGTACAAAAATAATGCCTATGTTTACCCTGTCCTAAAGTATCAGCTGGATGTTAGCTGTCCCAGTGGATCACTACTCTTAGAGAAGTCTGAATAAAACTCAGAACCTCATATGTTCAAGGCAGAAACTCCTCCACTGAGCTACCTTTCTATTTGGGTGAGTTAGCTCTTCAGAAAGTTATTCAGTCACTTCCCCCTAGGCAGATTTTACTCTCCTAGGGCAGCAGGATTCAGCAGGTTGTATGAGCAGATCCTCCCTGCCCTCTCCTGGTCAGGTTGATTTCCCTTTTGAAATCAAATGGGATGCTGATGACTGAGTTCACTGCACAGAAATGATTTTCAAATGTCTTTTAGACTACCCCCTCCTCCTCCCAGGGGACCATAAATAGGCTCTTGGGAACTTATTAAGCACTTCCTACTGACTGACTCCCTTAGGGGAGCTTAAATTCTGAAAATCCGCAGTGCTGAACTATTAAATTGGCTGACTCTGACCTCTTTCAGGCTAAGAATCTGTATCTCAGGGTGATAAGGTAAATCAGACTGCCTCAGCAGATTTGCCTATCCCTTCAGCCTGGTGCCACTTCAAACTGGCTGGTGTGCTCCCCAAAACTCAAAGGGGGTCCAGGCAACCAAACTCACAGAAAGAAAACTCCTCTCCACCCCTTGATAGAACCCTCCCACTCTCAGAGGATGCTTCCTCTCCCTGGGTTGCCGGAGGGAGTTGGGGTTCACCCTGGCACTTTGTCATGAGGGTGGGTCTTAGCAGTCTGTGATTTCCTAGCACAGGGCTTAAAACTCATGGTTTTATCTTGCGCAATCTATCTCCCTGTACAGCTCCCTCCAGATTGATACCCCAAAGTCTCCTGCTCCATGAGCTCCCAGAACAGCTCACTAGGGCAGGATCCTGTCCCCAATCAGCTGTCTTTTATGAAAGAGATGGTGAGTGCTCACTTAAATCAATGCCATCTTGAATATCTGTTGATTATTTTTACATTCATCATTGTCAATGTGTATGTCTATGTAAAGCATGTATAAGATATGTGCATGATATCTTTTTATAGCAGATATTTAACAATATTTTAAATTTATTTTTTTTCTCCTAATTTTCCTATCCATTTTATCATCTCCAAGAATACACATGTAAAAAAGTGTGAATTTTCCCATGCCTCTTGTTAATTATATCCATATATTTTAAATGATAATATTAGTTTGATCAAATCATATTATTGTGTTATGTAAAAATCTCTAATATGATATATGTATAAAAATACCTAATATTCACTTGTATTGTGTTTCATCATCTTTATAAAGCTACATCCTCATTGAAAGTTCCTTAGGTTCTTTTTTCCTACAAGGAATTCTGGAGAGTCGTTGCTGGGCAAAACTGGATATCTATTTTTTTAAAGCAATGGCCAACCTCATTTAAAAAACGGCTGTTCCAACTATTTGACATATCATTTGCAATAAATGATATAATAGAGTCTACATTACAGTTGATTATACTAATCATTATAAAAAAATTTTATTTACAGTGGTTGCTACACAATAAACTTATAGAATTATTAATGGAATGGTTTGTCATTTGCTGATACATATATAATTTGGGTAACAATATAGCATGGTCTCTCAATATTAAATTCCATTCACTGGAAATAATTGCCACTGTATTGTCAGTCAAGTATAATTAAAGGTAAAAATCTGTTGAAATTTCATTACAAATATATGAGAAAACATCTCTTGTAAATTTAACTAATTCTTTAAATAACTAAATTGTTTACATAAAAATTTTCTCAGTGCCATTATGACATCCTTGTTCCTTAAACTGTATATCATGGGATTAAACATGGGAGTGACAATGGTATAGAACAGAGAGAGCATTTTGTCAGTTCCTGATGAATGACTTGTGGGTATTAGATATGTAACCATTCCTGATTCAAAGAATAACATGACAACCATAAGATGAGATGCACAAGTGGAGAAGGCTTTGGTTTGATTTGTGGCTGAAGGTAATTTGTGAATTGTGCATATGATTTTGATGTAGGAGAAAAGTATTAACAGAAATGGAATGGTGACAACCAAAACAGCATCTATGTAGCCTAACATTTCATTCACAAAGATGCCTCCATAGGCTTGTTTGAGTATTGAGGGGATATCACAGAAGAAACGGTTGATTTGGTTAGACCCACAAAAAGAGAGAAAATCTGTCAATCTGCCTTATCTGGACTGGGATTCCACTGATCCATGAGCCAGTCACCAGTTGGATACACACCTTTTGGTTCATGACTAGAGGGCAGTGCAATAGGTTGCAAATGGCTATGTAGTGGTCATAGGCCATCACTACCAGAAAAAGGAACTCTGTGGCTCCCAACATTAGGACAAAGCATAAATGTGTAGCACAGGCAACTAAAGAAACTCTTCTCCTCTAAGTCCCAAGATTCATGAGCATTCTGTGGATAGGAACTGTTACATAGTAGATTTCCAGGAAGGAAAAATTGCCAAGGAAAAAGTATATGGAGGTCTGAAGAGTAGTATCCAGTTTTGTTACGAGATATATGGCATCATTGCTCATCAGTATAATAATATAGATGACCAAGAAAAATCCAAATAAAAAACACTAGAGATGAGGAATATCAGCAAAACAAAAAAGAACAAATTCCATCAATTCAGTTAGATTTTCTTCTGATTGTTTTTCTTGGTGTTTCATCTGAAGAAAAAATAAATTTAACATGAGTGTTTCACTTTACCTTCCTGGATTTCATAACCTGTTCTCTAAATTGCATTTGGGCTGAAGCACAGACACTGCAGACATTTGAAACTCCTGTAGATAGGCCTATAATGTTGCCATCTGATCTCACTTTTAATGAATTACACTTCTTGAAAATTTTATTGTATTGCTCAGTGCATTTTCACAATCACGCTCCAATAGCACAATGTCATAAATTGTCTTCTCACATTCTTTTTCAGCTATGTATTTCAACCATTTTATTCCCCTCGCTTGATGATCTAGAACATAGAGATCCCATTATTCAGTTGATATTACACAGGTTACATATTGAAAATTTAGAGAATACTTTATTATATATAGGAAAATAGTGCAAATGTATTTTTGTTGGATATTAATTGAGGATATAAAGGAGTTTTATGCAGGAAAAATATAGCCTGGGAATATTAATCCAGATTGAAACAATACACAGGGTAACTCTAGAAAAACAAGTATAGCATGGAGAGTGTCCATTACCTATCTGTATATGTATGGAGCAGGAGGAGAAGAGATATGGTCTGCTATATTAACTCAGGGTGCAGTGTGAACCCTCCATTATCTTTTTGGTTCCTCAAAATAATAAAATAAAATTTCAGGTGACCATTTCTAAAATAACTTTTCTTTAAAGATAAGGATATTGAGACTCACTATGGTGGATAATTTGACTTACTTCACATAAGTTTTGTGATGGCAAGTCAGTTCTTATCTTTTGTTAATGTACTTTAATCTTTCATGATTGATTTTCTGCATTATATTTAGCAATTATTTAAACTTTCTAAAACTTGCTCCCTTGTTTGTGAGAATTAATGGAAAAATATTTTCAAACTTATAAATTTGTGTGGTCATTTATTATTTATGTTAGTATAATGATGGTTATAATATTATGTTCTTTAAGTATGTAGCTGCCAAAGTTGTAATATGTTCCCTACTATAATAGGTATTTAATAATGATTTATTGAGTTGTTGATAATTACTTCTTTCTACAATTCCTTTTATCCAGTCCAGAACTTGAGTGTGTCTGCAAGATTGCCCAATTTTAAGAGGGACTCATTCTCATGGCTATTCCTGTACTTGCACAGTCTTGAAAGTGAAAACTTCCTTATATTTTGCACCTCAGGTGTCTCTTGCCTCACCGCTAGTAACATACTGCTAGATTTGCATGTAATCTACTAAACAAAACATTAATAAATTGTCTTGTGATGGTTAAAGAGTACTGCCCTTCCCAGATAGATTGGAATTGAATTATGATTCTGCCACCTGCTACCTGTGTGAAATCATGCAATTACAATATGCAATTATTCCCCCTGTGCCACAGTTTGATTAACTATGAAGAAGGCCAGGAATTGTCAAGACTTACAGTTAAAATGTGATTTATATCATTTAATATAAGAAAAATGCCTTCCCTAAGTTGTAGCATTTATAAAAGGGTATGTAAGCACAATCTATTATAACTATTAAAAGTTAAGTTTTATTTATTCTTCTGAATTTTATTCAGTGTTCTACACAGCATGAAACATAATCACTCTCCCGTTATTTTCCTGTATACAACACAATTATCATGGGAAAGAAGTGAGATCTTAAAGCAGTGATTAAAATTCTGTCTCAAACTATTCAACTCTAAAGTTGTAAATTTTCCATGAATTATTTGCCTATATTTTGTTTATATTATTTTCTGAACTCTAAGAACTCAAAAATTTTGAATCTCACTGTTCTACACTTAGTAGCACAAATTGTATAATTCTTTTCCTGTGCTTTTTTCCCCCTTGATACTAAACATTCTGAGAGGCAGGGACTGCAACCAATTTCTTATTTGGAATCAATAAAGATCCTAGAAAACAGGTTGTGAACCTAATATGTTGCTCAATATTTGCTTCTGAACTGAAATAAAGAAGTTGGCACTATTAAGACAAAACCATCACTTTTTAATAAGAGAGAAGAATAATGTAAAAGAAGACAAAAAGCCAAATTTTTATGTTTCAGATTTATGAATGGCAGCATTTAATACAAATAATTTCATTCTTATTGATTGAATAAAATGACTTTCAGTGCTAAATAAAATAGAATTCTAATTGTACAAACCAAATGGTTTTGTGGTGAAATTATCAGTGTATAACATGATATATGTAAAAATTTTGTATGTTTTTATCAGTAGGGTGACAGGGAAAAAGGAATCAAACCATCTATATTATTCTTCTTTCTTATAAATATTTAGGTTCTTTTTTAATCAAGGTTAATAAAACATAATGTTCTCATTTTTATTTCAAACTCGAGCATTCACATATTTGCTGGAAAAGTATAAATGATTAATAGACTATCTAACACTATTGTAATTCAGTTAGATATTACTCACTGTCAATACCTCTAATCTACCTAAGTCTTAGCTATGTTGTATATTAGACAGAAATTATCAATTTCAACCCTAAGGTTAATTTAAAAGATAATATTGACCTTAAAATATAATATCTTTAAATTATATAATATTTGCTTTTAGTAAAGTAACTTTTTCTTCCATTCCCCAAAAGTTGTAAATTGATGACATGGGTTATTTTACTTTAAATGTCTTATTAGGAGAGAGGGTGCAGCCCAGTGGTTGAGCACCTGACTTGCATGTATGAATTCCTGGGCTCAATCCCCGGTACATTTTTAAAAAATGTCTTATTATAATAATATCAAGGCAAAAATACATAAATCCAATACTTATATGTTACAAACTCTTGATTCATAATGAAGTTTTTAATAATATTTTTACTATATTTACAAAAATTTTAAGGTTTTGAAAGTTTCACTTTTTGAAATTGATGTAATATATTTAATATCAAAATTCAATTTTAAATTATATTTAAAAGAATCAGAAATATGTAGGGCATACTTTAATAAAAAACACATTTATGACTCTGAAATAATATCAAATTTGAAAATATCATGGAAAGTTGGATATTAACATAAAATAGTTCCTATCTACATTTCTTATTTTGAATGATGTTGGTTCTTTCAGTGAAAAGAGCTTAAATATTTAAATTACTTTAGTTGAAATCAATTGTTTCATCAAATATATTCAATGCACCTTCAGAAAATTCTATTGTCTCTGAACATGAAGTGTTCTTTAAATAAAAAGTAGTTACCCTTACCCCATGGGATCCCTTCCACCTGACACACTGAAATTTCTAATTGAAACTATCTTTTTGGCTTCCTATGATTATTTTTTTCCCAGTAGCTCTCACTCTACCCTCTTCACTCTCTTCATGGAGAATAGCGTGCTCAGCATATTGTAGTTTTCAGATATGAATATGGTGCTGAGCAATACCATTTGAGACCATCCAAAATTGACACAAATCCAAATCTTACATTATCTATTATGAATACTTTGTATGGATTCAATGCTCTTATTAGAACTGAATTCCCATCTCATTTTCCTAAACATATTTTATTTATTCTTTCCTCTGTAATAGCTGTCTACCCATAGTCAGGAGCCAGACTTTGTAACTGATCTAATAAATATCCTGATAATAAAGTATATATATTACCTGTAAATTATATGATCAATAATTGACTGCTTCATGGCAACCTGGACAATCTATGTGTTAACTGTAGGATGTATTAAATATAGTTTAAAATTTATTTCTTGATCAAATATCATTATTACTGGCAGAATTTTTTTTTTCTTTCAGGATTTTGCCAGCTTTCCCTGATTTCATTCTTTTTGAAACTCATCTTTAAGGTGGAATATTATCAGCTGAACTTAAGAGATGATGGACTAAGTCTAGGTGAAGCAATGGGAAAGTTGCCAGGAAAATAGTCTGTCACTTCTAAGTTTCCATTCTGAGAAAGACAATTATTTCCAACACTGAGGGTGCTTAAGAATATTGACTTGAAGCCAAATAACTGGTATCAAAATTAAGATGTTACTTCCCATTATTTAGTAAATAGTCTATGATTACTAATATAAAATATTGCTTAGAGAAGAAAACATAATATTGTAGTATAGAGAATGATTACAAAAGTTAATTGCAAAGTATAAGGAGCAGTGACCCTGTAGCAAGGAAGGTGAGTGGCAGCAGGTGGTGAGAGAGGTCTCATGAGGGAACCAGATTTGTAAGAGGATACCAAGGGAGTGAGAAGGCAGCCAAGCCTGAGCTATTGCGTATGCACAACTGAGAAGTAGCTAAATTGAAAAAGAGTTCTACAGGTTTGTATTTAGCACAGCAAAGTATTGTGCATGAATGGAGGAATTTTCTGATGCCATAAAAGACAAAGTCTAGAAAAAGATTCAATTACAAAAGAGAACTCGTCATATAATAAAGATTGCACACCAAATGAGTGAAATATATTCTTTAAAGTAAATGCTATTGGGACAATTTTGTAGCCTTTGAGGAAAACAGATATTTTAAAAATAATACTTCATAGTATAACAGAAAATTCTTTAAATGGTATGCAGGTTTAAATATTCAGAAAAAGAAAAAATAAAATAATTTCTAAGATTTTTAAGAATAATTTTGTGTAAGGAGGGTTTTCTAACTATGACTCAAAATTTAAAATGTAGCACACAAAAATTGAAAAAAATCACTATGTAAATATAAATAGTTCTACATGGTGAAAATAAACAAATACCACAATTAAAGTGAAAAGAAAATTGATAAAGTGGCATAAGTAATTATAAATAATATCTCAGATAAACAGCTAATTGTCCTTATAAAGAAAATATTCTTACATATGAATGAAGAAACTGATTATATATAAGTCTCCTACTATGCCCCAGGAGGGTGGAGAGTACTCCCAGATCTTTCACTATATGTCTTCTCCTTTGGTTTTTTCCATATTTGTGTCCTTTTACTATAATAAAACTATAATCATAAGTGAAGTCCAAAATCCAAGTAGAAAAGTGGATCAAATACATGAATTAACAGTTCATAGAAAAATGAGTGAAATCATCCCTTCAATCAATGAAAAGATACCCATCTTCATTGTGAAAAAAAAAAAGGAATTTAATTTTAAAACTATACAGAAATTTCTTATGCAATCTCTTAGTAAAACATAAAACTGAAGATTTGGAGGGTTTTTATGATAGGCCCAGGTGACTTTTGTAATACGTCTTGCACCCTGGGCAGGTCACCTCTACATGTCAAGTGGATGAGGTGTCAATTATTTCTGTGTCTTAGTTCTCTTATACTGTGGTGCCTTAGCCAAATTGCCTGAGGAAATCCAGACCCAAGACCAACTGATGGAGGAGGAAGAAGTTGAGACATTTACATTTCAGGCAGAAATCACACAGTTGTTATTTTTCATCAACCCTTTCCATCTGAACAAAATGATCCTTGAGGGAACTTCTTTCAAATACTTCAGATGCTGTGAACAAAATCAGATATGAAAGCTTTGCAGATCCCAGTGCTATACTCTTAGAAAGAGTTACACCTAAATCTCATTAAAAATAAACAAGATCAAACCATCCCTATGTGGAGACAAGAATTGGAATGACAAGGCTGACTTGATCAATTATCTTTGTACTATCACCAAGTCTTGGGCCAAAGTATTCCTGGAAGCTTTGCAAACTTGTACAGACATCTCTATGATTGACCTGTTTGGTGTTTGAATTATTCTGCATATTTAGTTGCTAAAAAAAATTTGCTTGATCACCAAACATAATGAAGAGCAAAATACCTGGGTATCTTCAGCAGGAATGTCATTCTCAGTTAAGACTGACACAGGTGAAGCAATGGATCAGGGAACAAAGGTTATTTTGTATCTTAAAGAAGATCAAACTGAGTACTTGGGGGAAAACAGAATAATGGTGATTGTGAAGAGGAAACATTCTCATATTATTAACTATCCAATAACACTTTTTGTGGAGAATGTGACAAAGAAGTGAGTGATATTGACACCAAAGAAAAGGAAGAAAAAGAGGGAAAAAAGAGGAAAATGAGTTTATGACAAGCCAGAAATAGATGTTGGTTCTAATGAAAAAGTAGAAGAAAAGAAAGTTGGTGACAAGAAAAAGAGGAAGATCAAGTAAAGGTTCATTGATCAAGAAGAAATAAGCAAAGTCTTTCTGAATCAGAAATACTAACAATATGATTAATGAAGAATTCCATCAGAATTTGACTAATTACTGGCAAGACTACTTGGTCATGAAGCATTTTTCAGTTGGAGAATTGGAATTCAGAGCCCTTCTCTTTCCCAAGATGTGCTCCCTTTGACCAATTTAAAAATAGAAAGACTAAGAATAACATTAAGTTTGATGGATGCAGAGTTTTCATCATGGATAATTGTAAGAGCTAATCCCTGAATATATGCATTCAATTAGAGGTATAGTGGATCTGAGGATCTCCCAAAAGTTACTTTGCTTGAAATGTTGCAACAAAGCAAAATTTTGGAAGTTATTATGAAGAATTTGTTCAAAAAGCATTCTTCACTGAACTGGCAGAAAACAGAGAACTACATAAAGTTTTATGAGCAGGTATTTAAAAATATTAAGCTGGAATACATGAAGACTATCAAAATTGTAAGAAGCTCTCAGAGCTATTAAGAGATTACAAGTCTGTTTCTGGTGGTGAGATGGTTTTTCTCAAGGACTACAGCACCAGAATGAAAGAAAACAAATAGCATATCGATAACAACACTGGTGAAACCAAGGAGAAAGTTGTAAAATTGGCATTTGTGGAGCATCTTCTGAAACATAGCTTAAAGTTATCTATGTGATTGAGACTATCAATGAGTGCTGTGCAGAGTAGCTGAAAGGGATTTGAGCAGAAGATGGTAGTCTCTGTCACCAAAGAAGTATAGGAAATTCTAGAACACGAAGAAGAAAAAAGAAACAGTAAGAGATAAAAAGTTCTGCAAAATCATGAAAAATTTTTAAAAAAATTTGTCATAAGCCCTCACAGACACTTATCAGTGGATTATATGCCAACAAAGAAACACCTGGAAGTCAACCCTGATCATTCCATTATTGAAATCTTAAGGCAAAAGGCAGAGGTAGAAAAGAATGATAAGACTTTGAAGGATCTGATCATCTTACTCTACTAATCCACACTCCTTTCTTCTGCTTTCAGTTTGGAAGATTCCTAGCTACATGGTAACAGGCTCTTTTGGATAATCATATTTGTATTGATGAAGAAGACTCTACTGCTGAGGATACTAAAGCTATTGTAACTGAAGAACCCACTTTGTGTAGGAGATAAGAACATATCACACATGGAGAAAGTGGCCTAAGTTCTGCCTGCAGAATACTAGTATATATGTTCAATATTTTCTCTTCATTACTGCTGATAATATATTTTCAAGAATGTTTTGTTAATTTTTGTTAACATTTCAAAAATCTGTATGCCATGACATACTTAAGAAGAAGATAAGGTTGCTTTCTAATTCTAAGCATGACATAATGTAAAACTTCAGGCACTGAAGTAAAATTAGTAATTTTCTCATTTACTGTTGGCTTATTTTAATAGTGTGAAGTAATGCTTGTTATAATATTAACTGTTCTGTCTAAAGTGTTTAGCTATCAGAGGACTTCCAGGAAGATGGCATCAGAATAGGCAGTCAGGGCCCAATTCTCATGCAAAAAAATGGAGAAAGGGCAAAAAGCTGTCTTGGGACCTACTTTAGGGGTCAGCGGATTAGCACAGTGCAAGTCCTGGAAGGGAGACAGACAGAGAGATGAAGAACCCAAAAAACCTGAGTTACTAAGCTCTGCCACATCTGGGAATGGCACATATCCCCCACCCTCAAAGCTTGCTGCCTGGATAAAATCCATGGCTAACTGCAGGCACCTGAGAGGGAACAGACTTGTTCTTCCTTAGGAAGAAGGAGGGTGTAGAAGAAGGTGGAGAAACGTTTCTCTTCAGTGAATTCAGCCAGTAGAGCACACTTTGAATCTCAGCTCTGACCAGACCAGAATCACAGGCAAGCAGAGGTTGAATGATACATGTCTGTGGAAAGATTCTCCCATGAGCACTATTTCTCGCCAGCCAGAAAACTGCAATGAGAAAAACAATTTTAGGTCTTTCTTGTCTTGAATGCCTGGGAGGATATTTGTGCCCCACTAGTGAGTCCCTAGCCTGATTTTGATGCTTAAGATGGACAATTTTAAAGACTCACATTCAGTTGAAAAACAAAATCAAACAATAGCCATGAAACAAAACCACTCAGCTAGAAAGAGAAATTGACTGTCAGAGTAAGTTCACCAACATTATCAGATGTCTATACATCAGCAAAAAAATTATAAGCCATACAAAGAAACAGGAAGTGATGGTCCAGCCACAGGAACAAACCAAATAAGCTGATGAGCTAGAATATTTAAGACAACTAATGAATGATAATCACACAAATCTCATGAATCAATTAAAAAAGAGGGAGGAAAATATTACTAAATAGATAAAAGTTATTAAGAAGACACTGTGTGAGCATAAAAAAACAATTTGAAAACATGAAATAAAAGTAACTGAGCTTATGGGAATGAAAACACCATGAAGGATATTTAAAATACATTAGAGGCATATAACACCAGATTTGAATTGATGGAAGACAGAATTAATGACTTGGAGGACAGAACATTTGAACTTAAAAAGACAGGAGAAGAAAAAGAGAAAAGAATGGGAAAAATGGAACAGGGTCTCAGGGAATTGAATGACAAAGGGAAATGCACAAACTTATGTGTTATTTGTATCCCAGAAGAGAAAGAGAATGGAAAAGAGGCAGAAAGAATATTTGAGGAAATAATGACTGAAAACTTCCCAACTCTTGTAAAAGACTTAAATACCAATATCCAAGAAGGATAAAACACCCCAATCAGAATAAATCTGAATAGACCTACTCTGAGATGCCTACTATTCAAAATAACAAATATCAGACATAAATAGAGGATTCTGAAAGCAGGAAGAGAAAAGCAAAGGATCACATACAAGTGAACCTCAATAAGATTAAATGTCAAACTCTCATTAGAAACTATGGAGGTAAGAAAAAGTGGTATGATGTATTTAATGCACTGAAAGAGAAAAACTGCAAGCCAAGAATTCTGTCCTTCAGAAATGAGGGTGTTTACAATCTTCACATACAACCAAAAACTGAGAGTCTATATTACCAAGTGAGCAGATCTACAAGAGATACTAGATAGAATGCTGCAGCCTGAAAGGCAAAAAGCAAGGGCAAGAGAATTGTAGAAGAGTGTAGAAATGAAGATTATTAGGGAGGGTAAAATAAAGGTTAAAAAGACAGACAATAGTGAGATATGACAACAGAAAACCAAAAGATAAAATGGAATAAATAAGTAATGCATTTACAGTAATAACATTGAATGTTAATAGATTGGATTTCCCAATCAAATGGCACAGGCTGCCTGAATGGACAGAAAAATATGAACCATCTGTATGCTGTCTACAAGATACTCACCTCAGATATAAGGACAAAACCATGTTGAAAGTGAGAGGTTAGAAAAAGATTTCCTATGCAAATAGTAACCAAAAAAAGATCTGGAAAAGGAATACTAATATCTGACAACATAGATTTTAAATTCAAAACTGTTATAGAAGATGAGGAAGGTCATTATAGATTATCAAAGGTGGCAACTCATCAAGAAGAAATAACTATAATAAATATTTATGCACCTAACCTGGGTGTCCCAAGATATATGAGGCACACACTGGCAAAACTGAAGGGAGATATAGATGTCTCTACAGTAATAGTTGGAGATTTCACTACACCACTTTTACCATGGGATAAAACATCTGGGCAGAGGAAAAATAAGGAAACAGAGTGATTTAATAATATGATAAATGAACTAAGCCTTAAAGACATTCATAGATTTTTACACCCCCAAAAAACAGGATATACATGTTTTCAAGCACTCATGAATTTTTCTCCAGAATAAACTGTATGATGGATCACAAGATAGGTCTCAACAAATTTAAAGTTTGAAGTTTTACAAAACACTTTCCCTGATCACTATGGATTGAAGCTGGAGATTAATAATGGATAAGAAAAGGAAAATTCACAAATATATGGAGGTTAAACAATACAACCTTTAATAATCAGTTGGTCAAAGAAGAAACTGTAAGAGAATTCAGTAAATATCTTGACACGAATGAAAGCCAGTCACAACATATGAAAATGTATGGTATCAGCAAAGGCAATGCTGAGAGGAAAGCTATAACCTACAATGCTTACATTACAAAAGAAGAAAGAGCTAATTGGAAGAACTAACTGGACACCTGGGAGAACTAGAAAAAGAACAGCAAACTAATCCCAAACTAAGCCAAAGGAATGAAATAATAAAGATCAGAGCAGAAATAAGTGAATTTAAGTATAAAATAAGAAGAGAGAAAACCAACAAAACAAAAAGATAGTTCCTTGAGATGATGAACATAATTTGCAAAGCTTTGGCTAGACTGACAAAGAAATAAAGAGAGAAGATGTAAATAAAATCAGAAATTAGAGGTGGGATATTACCCCTGACCCTGCAGAAATGAAAGGAATTATAAGAGGATAGTATGAAAACTGTATGCCACAAGTCTAGACAACATAGATGAAATATACAAATTCCTAGAAACACATGAACAACTTACACTGACCCTAGAAGAAATAGGCTTCAACAAACCAATCACAAGTAAAGAGATTGAAACAGTCATCAAAAGCCTCCCAAAGATGAAAAATTCAGGACCAGTTGGCTCCACTGTTGAATTCTAATAATCATCAAAGATGACCTAATACCAATCTTGCTCAAGCTCTTCCAAAATACTGAACAGGAAGGAATGCTACCAAACTCATTCTGTGAAGATGGCATCACTTTAATACCAAAACTAGCCAAAGACACTACGAAAATAGAAAATTACAAACCAATTTCTCTAATGAATATAGATACAAAAATCCTCAACAAAATAATTGCAAACTGAATCCAAAAGCACATTAACAGAATTATACACCATGATCAAATGGTTTTATCCAGGTATGAAAGGGTTTTCAACAGAAGAAAATCAATCAGTGTAATAAACCACATTAATAAATTGAAAAAGAAAAATCCCATGATTCTCTTGATTGATGCAGAAGAGGCATTTGACAAGGTACAGCATCCTTTCTTGATAAAAACATTCCAAAAGTTAGGACTAATAGGATATTTTCTCAATATGGTAAAGTGCATATGTGAAAAACCCATGGCTAACATTGCGTAAATGGTGAAAGACTGAAAGCTTTCCCACTGAAATCAGGAACAAGACAAGGATGCTCATTTTCACCACTGGTATTAAATATTGTGCTAGAAGTTTTAGCTAGAGCAATTAGGCTAGATAAAGAAATAAAAAACACCCAAATAGGAGAAGAAGAACTAAAACTTTTGCTATCCACTGCTGATATGATCCTACTGTCATGAAAAATCTACAGCAAAGCTGCTAGAATCAAAAGCTGAGTTCAGCAAAGTGGTGGGATACAAAATTATTATGCAAAAATTCAGTAGTGTTTCTATACAGTACTGATGAACAATTTGAGAAAGAAATCAGAAAAAAAAATCCATTTATAATAGCTACTAGAATAAAATTAACCAAGGATATAAAGAACCTTTGTTCAGAAAACTACAAAACATTGCTAAAAGAAAACAAAGAAGACTTTAATAAATGGAAGGAAATTCCATGTTGATGGATGGTAATACTAAATATTATTAAGATATCAGTGCTAACCAAAATGATTTACAGATTCAATGCAATCCCAATAAATTCCCACCAGCTCTTTTTTTTTTTTTTTTGCAGAAGTGGAAAAGCCAATTATCAAATTTATTTGGAAGGATAATGGACCCCGAATAGTGGAAAAAGTCTTTGAAAGAAGAAAGAAGTTACAGGACTCTCACTTCCTGACTTTAAAGCATGTTATTTAGCTATAGTGGTAAAATCAACATGATATTGGGATAAAAATAAATAGATTGACCAATGGAACCAAATTGAGAACTCAGAAATACACCCTCACATCTATTATCAAGTGATTTTTAACAAGGCTGTCATTCCCACCCAGCTGGGCCAGAAAAGTCTATTCAAGAAATAGTGCTGGGAGAACTGAATATCCAAAAGAAAGAAAAGGACCCCTATCTAACACTTTATAAAAAATTAACTCAAAATGGATCAAAGACCTAAATATAAAAGCTATAACCATAAAATTCCTAGAAGAAAATATAGGAAAACATCTTCAAGATCTTTTGGTAGGCAGTAGTTTCTTAAACCTTACACTAACCAAAGCACAAGCAATGAAAGAAAAAAAAATTAAATAAATGGGACCCTCTTAAAATTAAACACTTGTTCTTCAAAAGACTGGCAAAGAAGTAAAAATGTACCCAACCAAATGGGAGAAAAAATTTGGAAATAACATATCTGATAAGAGATAGATATCCATATCATATATAGATATCATACAACTCAATGATAAAAAAGCAAGCAACCAAATTAATAAAATGGGTAAAAGATTTGAAGAGACTTGTTTCCAAAGAGGAAATAAAAATGTCCAAAATG
>JAQZBX010038079.1:0-23547 GCA_029593785.1 Cabassous unicinctus | reverse complement strand
TCATTATACCACTCTCAGAATTGGATAAAACATGTGGGCAGAGGATCAATACAGAAACAGAGATCTTGAATAGTTAGATAAATGAACTAAACTTAATAGACATATACAGAGCATTGAACCCCAAAACAGCAGGATACACATTCTTTTCAAGTACTCATGGATCTTTCTCTAGGAGTGACCATATGTTGGGTTACAAAGCAGATCTCAATAAATTAAATAAGACGAAAATTACACAAAGCACTTTCTCTGATCATAATGGAATAAAGTTGGAAATTAACCAGAGGTAGAAAATGGGAAAATTCACAAATATAAGGAGATTAACAATACACTATTAAGTAATTAGTGGGTCAAAGAAGAAATTTTGAGAAAAAACAAAAAATATCTTGTGATAAATAATAATGAGACCACAACATATCAGAACCTATGGAATGCAGCATCGGCAGTGCTGAAAGGGAAATTTATAGCCATTAATAATTACATTAAAAAAGAAGAAAGACCTAAAATCAATGACCTAATTACACAGCTAGAAAAAATAGAAAAAGAACAGCAAACTACCCAAAGTAAGTAGAAGGAATGAAATAATAAAAATCCGAGCAGAAATACATGAAATTGAGAACTAAAAAAAATAATAACAAAACCAGTACACTTAACAAAATCAAAAGTTGGTTCTTTGAGAAGATTAGCAAAATTGACAACCCCTTAGTTTGACTAACGAAAAAAGAGAGAGAAGATGCAATTAAATGAATTAAAACATGAAAACAGGGACATTATTACTGACCCCACAGAAATAAAAGAGATCTTCAGAGGATACTATGGACAACTGTCTGTCAATAAACTAAACAATGTAGAAAAAATAGAAAAAGTCCTAGGAATGTATGAACAACCTACACTGTTCCTAGAAGAAATAGAAGACCTCAACAAACCAATCACAAGCAAAGAGAATGAAGCAGTCATCAAACAACTCCCTAAAATAAAAAGCCCAGGATCAGATAGTTTCACAGGTGAGTTCTGTCAAGCATTCAATAAAGATTTATCAACAATCTTACTTCAGGTCTTCCAAAAAAGTCAACGAGAAGGAACATTACCAAACTCATTCTCTGAAATGATTATCACCCTAATACCAAAGCCAGATAAAGATATTATAATAAATAAATAAATAAACTTACAGATCCATTTACCTAATGAATATGGATGTAAAAATCCTCAACAAAATACATGCTAGTCAAATTCAACAACACATTAAGAAAATTATTCATCATGATCAAGTGGGTTTTATGAAAGGCATGAAAGGGTGGTTCAACACAAGAAAATCAATCAGCATAATATACCACATTAATAAATCAATGAAGAAAAATCACATGATGCTATGGATTGATGCAGAAAAATCATTTGACAAAATACAGCATCCTTTCTAGATGAAAATACTACAAATGTAAGGAATTGAAGGAAGCATTCTCATCATGATAAAGGCCATATATTAAAAACCTATAGCTGAATTGTACTGAATGGTAAAAGACTGAAAGCTTTCCCACTGAGATCAGGAACAAGACAAGGATGCCAAATGTCACCACTCTTGCTCAATATTGTGCTAGATGTTCTAGTTAGAGCAATCAGGCAAGAACAAGAAATAAAAGGCATCCCAATTGAAAAGGAAGAAGTAAAACTTTTGCTATTCACAGATGATATGATCCTATATCTAGAAAATCCCTAAAAATCTAGAACAAAGCTGCTAGAGATAATAAATTATTTCAGTAGTGTGTTAGGATACAAGATCAATATGCAAAAAGCAGTAGTGTTTCTATACAACCATATTGCACAATCTGACAAGGAAGTCAGGAAAAAAATTACATTTACAATAGCAAATAAAGAAGTAAAATATTTAAGAATAAAGTTAACAAAGGATGTAAAGCACTTGCATTCAGAAAACAACAATTCATTGTTAAAAGAATTCAAAAAAGACCTAAATAATGGAAAGAATATCCTTGCTCATAGATTGGAAGACTAAATATCATTAAGATGTCAATTCCATCCAAATTGATATACAAATTCAATCCAAACTCAATATAAATTCTACCAGCATTTTTAAACAAATGGAAAACAGAATTATCAAATTTATTTGGAATGACAAGGGGCCAGGAATAGCCACAAAAATTTTAAAAAAGAAATGCAATGTTGGAGGACTCTCACTTCCATTCTTTAAACCATATTGCCTAGGTACACTGGTAAAAACAGCATGGTCTTGGCATAAAGATAGACACAAAAAGCAATGGAACTGAATTAATGGTTCAGAATCAGATCCTCACATCTATGGTCAAGTGATTTTTTACAAACTTGTCAAACTTGTCACACTTGTCAAACTTGTCAAAGCTACCAGCAGAACAGTCTATTCAACAAATGGTGCTGGGACAACTGGGTGTCTATAGTAAAAAGAAAGAAAGAGGATCCCTATCTCAAACCTTTTATAAAAATTAACTCAAAATGGATCAAAGACCTAAATATAAAAGCAAGAACCATAAAGCTCCTAGAAGAAAATTTAGGAAAACATCTTCAAGACCTGTTGGTAGATGGTGGATTCTTAAACTTTACACCGAAAGCACTTAGCCATAAAAGAAAACATGGATAAATGGGACCTCCTCAAACTTAAATGCTTTTTTGATTCAAAGGACTTCATCAAGAATGTGAAAAGGCAGCCCACTCAATGGGAGCAAAATTTAGAAGCCAAATATCTGATAAGTGTTTGATTTCCATTCTATATAAAGAGATCATACAACTCAACAATAAAATATCAAGCAATCTAATTAAAAATGGGCAAAAGATTTAAACAAACATTTCTCCAAAAAAGAACTACAAATAGTCAAAAAGCACAAGAAAAAAGGTTCCATATCACTAGCTAATAGGGAAATGCAAATCAAAACTACAATAAAATATCATCTCATACTGCATAAATAGGCCATTATTTAAAAAAAAAACAAAACAGAAAACAACAAGTACTGGAAAGGATGTGGAGAAATTGCACTCTTTAACTTTTCGTGGGAATATAAATTGGTACAGCCTCTGTGGAAGACAGTTTGGCAGTTCCTCAGGAAACTAACATAGCACTGCCATATGATGCAGCAATTTCTTTACTAGAAATCTATCAAGAACTGAAAACTGTGACATGAAGAGACATCTGCACACTGATGTTCATAGCGGCATTATTTACAGTTGCCAAAAGATGGAAACAACACAAGTGTCCATCAACCAATGAATGGATAAACAAAAGGTGGTATATACGTATGATGGAATACTATGCTGCAACAAGAAGAAAGGAAATTGGGACACATATGATAACATGGTTGAAACTTGAAGACATTATGCTAAGTGAAGTAAGCAAGACACAGAACAAATATTTCATGGTCTCACCAATATGAACTAAATACGTTTATAAACACATGGAGTTAAAACCTAGAGTATAGGTTATTGAAAGATAAGAGTAGAGCTGAGAAGGACTACTGATGCTTAATGTATGTAGAAGTTTTAGTTAACTTTACTGTAAAAGTGTGGAAATCAATAGAGTTGATTTTAACATATTATAATGAGTAGCAGCTAGTTTATGAATTGGAATGTGGCTGGAAATGGTAGTCTAGGGATGTAAATATCAAATGAAAGAAAGTTAGAGAATAATCTAGGGACAGAATAATCCAGTAAACCCAGAAGTGGATGAGAATTGTGGTTGATGTTAGATGGAAGAGTGTCCTTCTGTGAGCTTAGTGGATGTACATCCCTATTGCAGGATGGTAGGAATATGGAGAAGCATTGTAGCTGATAAAGGATGCTCTTTCACCCCTGATGAGGCCAGACATCCCCATGAGCTGTGCCTGGAAGATGAGAACAATAAAAATACTCTAGATTACATTCATGAGATAGTTGAATTTCCTGTGACTGCTTCCACCACTGGGTGGATCAAACATGAAACAGGAAATGGAAATTATGATACCATGAAATTACAAAGGTACAAAATATTCGTGATACATAGACTGTGGTGAGTCAGGAATGCACATGAAAATCTGAGAGAAACTACTAAATTAAGAATAAAAATGATAATTGGCCAATTAAAGAAATAATATAAAACATTTAAAAAATTCAACAACTCCCCAAAGTTTGTTGTACTAATTTTCTATTACTGCATAGCAATTACCAATAATTTGGCAACTTAAAAATATACACCCTCATAATATCCCTGTTAATGTGGGTCAGGTGTCAGCACAACCTACATAGGTTCTTTTCTCAGAACACTTGACAATACCAAGTTGTTGGCTTCCTCTGTTCTCAGCTGGAGGCTCTACTGGAAGGAACACACTTCCAAGCTCATTCAGGCTTTTGGCAGAATGACTTTCATTGTGGCTTTAAAACTGAGGACAATGGATTGTCAACTTTCAGCTGAAGGCAAACCACAGGTCTAGAAGCCATTCACAGTCCCTGAGATCACCCACACTTCCTTGCCACATGGAATTCTCCAACATGACAACCTACTACATGAAACCTGTAAAGAGAATCTTCATTTCTCTTCTGCTAAAAGGGAGACTTATATAAGGTAGCACAGTACCAACCCATATCCCTTGAATCCCTTGAAGACAACCTATTCACAAACTGGCATCTTTTTCTATTACCATATTCAATTTGTTGACAGCAATCGAGTCTATCCTGGATTCAAGGGGAGGAAATTATATAAAGTCATGGATTCCACGAAGTGAGCGAACATTGGAGGTCACATTAGAACCTCAGTTGTTATTGTAATAACAATAAAAAGTAACAGAGAAACAAAAAACAAAAAGGACAAATGGAAAACAAATATAAAAGTTCTGGATTTAAACACAACTATATAAAAATTAAAATTAAATAGAATATCACAATTAAAATTATATATACACAAAATCATATCGATATAGATCACGCACTGTACCTAAGGAAGAATATTAGTCATTCAAAACAAGAGTTAAAAATCTATGACCCATTTATATTAAAATTTAGATGTGATGTAACTAGTCTATATTAAAATAAAACCCTCAGTGATTTGTTGGGGTAGGAAGGACAGGGAGGTTGATTTGAAAATGACACAATGGACTTTTCTGGAGAGATGGAAAGATATCTTTATTGAGGTGGGGGAGTTATAGGATACATGCATTTGTCATATTGATAAACTTTCACACATAAATTATATGATTTGTATGCAAATTATAGCTCAATAGTGTTGACATATAAAGCATATCATTGATTAGTCAATATTTAATCATATGACAATTTATTTGTGAATATTCACTTTGTGCCAAGTGCTTTTCTATGCAAAATTCATAAACACTAAATGGGCATATAAACAACCTGTTCTAATGGGACTTACTTTCTATTGATGGAAATGAAGTAATAAATGAAAAAAATTAAAAATCACAATGTTACATGTTGTCAGAAAAATTTATATAGGGTATTATGATGGGGAGAAAGACTAGATTCTAAATTTGGTTGTTAAGGAAACAATTGGTAAAAGTAAAAATTTGGGATAGTTTTGAATCAAATGTAGTAAACATTCATGGGAAGATCATGAGAAGTGGAAACCAGGCAAAGAGAAGTGCTAGTTGAGAATTCAAACAGCTGAATAAACTTTTTGAGGAAAGGTGGGGAAACTAGTGGGCCTACAGCATAATGCATGAAAGGGAGAAAGTTAAGAACTTAAGTCAAGGAGGTAGGCAAAGGCAAGTTCCAATAGGAATTTGTAACCCAATTTAAGGAGCATGGAATTTATTTTCAATGAGATAGGAAAGCATATTACAGTGATAAGCAAAGGAAAATATATCTGATATAATTAGTTAGAAAGTTCACTAGTGGTGAAATTCTTAGGGTTTTGATGTAGGATAACAATAGAGAATACTGTGAAGTGTTTCAGTCAAGAGATGATTGAAGCTTGAGCTAGGATTTCAAATAGGTTTAAAAGTTGAGTAAATTAGCTGGAGGATTAAATGTGGCATTTAAGGGGCAAAGGATTATTATAAGATTTATTTTCAAAGAAAGGATGATGGTTCCACTTTCCAAAATATGAAAAAGTAGGATTGGCCTAGATTTTTTGGTGATAGAATTTCTATGGTCTCCATTTGTATGAAAGACAATCCCTTTGATAATTTTAAATTTATTTTTATTTTTATAATATTTTGATCCTATTTCACATATATAACACATATATATGTACATACATATATTCACACATCCATGATTTGGAGTTAAATGTTGTTCATCATTAGGTAAATCTGCTGGAGCACAAAAAGAAGGTATTCCAATAGAATCTTGGGAATTTTATTATTTAGGAAACAAACAGAAAAAATAATTGAATTTACCTGAAATTAATATTAGTGGAAATCATTATGATGTCAATAGTAACATGACTCATAGATTTGAAAATGTGGACTTTGAAAATGAACGCTAATGAATTGGTGGGTGTTACATAAATAAGCTAAAGATGGTCTCTCTATAATGGGACTGTATATTGTTTCCTAATTCCCAGTAGTCTTAGTCCACTCTGAGACCTTGCTGGCACCAAACTCAAATATTCATATATCTAACTATATTAAAATATATAAATATATTTAATATATAAATAAGCTATTTTCAATCATTTAGAGTTAACTTTCTCTATAAATCCCGTGGTACTTCACCCAGTGTTTGCTCTCCATTTATAATATAAGTCACTACACTTATAAAGGCCTTTGTTGCTTCAGACTCTCATAACTCTATGGTTAGGGGTTGACCCTGTATCATCCTCTAGACAGGTAAAGAACGACACTTCCTTTCTGACCCAGCCTAAGAGTTTGGGTGTTTTCCTGTCCTTGATTCCTCACAGTTGGCTCCCTAATGTCCCTGGAAGATTACATTTATTTATTTATTTATTTATTCATTCATTTAATTTTATTTTTTTATATGAGGCACTTCCCCTCTCATGCACACTTGTCAAAGTATTGCTTTCAGTAAATTGCTTAGATGTTACTGCTACAACCCAACTTCTGAAGGGCATGAGTTGGTGTGGTCACAAGAGTGAAAAGCACACCTGGCATTTAGTCAGGCATAATCTTTATTGGGACTTGTGGACAGGAGAGCTCTGAAGGTGGCAGTTCAGTGAATGAAGATAGCCCTCTGCAAAGCGATGAGATAATGAGTGGTGATATATAAAGGGTTTCAGGGCAAGGACATGCTACAGGGTATGAGAACAGAGTTCCTGCTACAGTCACATGAAGAATACACATGGGGTGTGGTGATGTTTTTCCTATGCTCGTAGGAAGGACATTTACTAAGAACAATTACTGCTTTGGGAGGATTGTAGCTTATAATGCCATCTATGCATTCTCTCTCCTCTGGGGAGGATTGTTAAAATTTAACTTATCTAAGTCACATAGGCAGCTATGTGCTAAAGACTTTGGGGGGGGTGCCCTGGGTCCCAACAATCCACCCCCATGTACTGTCCTACACTGACCATAGGACAAGCATTGCATCTACGTTCCATAGCATTATACTTAATAGCTAAAGCTGTTTTGTGTTTTTCATTGACAATTGCAGTTCCACCTGGCACAAAAACTGTCAATGGGTAGAACCACGAGGGGCCTTGCTTTACCCTATATCTAGCCTTGATAGTAAAATTATGCAACCCAGGGGGTAACCACCCCACATCACAGACTTCCTCTTGCCTTTCCATGCAGATAGGAGCAATATGATCTGTGGTGATGGACAGCCGTTAACCATCCTAAACCTTTATATATGGCATATCCTAATAAAGGCCTGGGCTTATTCACCTGTTCCCTTAAAATGGAAAAAAATATAATTACAATTCTCATTGAAAGACAGCAGCTGAGTCTCAGTCTTAAATGAAAAGGTCTTGTTCTAAACTTGTCGATGGGTTATATTCTGCCATAATAGCAACGTGTTCCACGTTGTCCAATTTGCAGGAATTTTGGTCCAGGGAAGGCCAGCAGTACCCGAAGATAGTAAGCCTGTGCAAACCCAACATTGAGTGTGATTGTGGGCAGGGGTTAATGCCAAAGCACTCGGTACAAAGGTATTGGCTAAGGCACTACAGGCAAAAAGAAAGGTCTTTATGCAGAAAAATAAGGGGCAGATTGAGCTGGACTAATACTATATAAGCAACATTTCTATTAGTAAATCACAAAGTACCAGATAGGAGAGTCCTATGAAGAGGCTTCCAATACCATACATTTTCCCTTTCTAAATTCTCTGAGCTTTCTACGGTGACACCAAAAGTTAGTTTATGCATAATGAGAGTCTACATAGACACACATAAGGTCCCAACTATTTTGGCTTTATTCTGACCAGCTACCTTCCCTGTTTCCTATACTAGCCTGCTTCAAGTACCCCCTCAGAGTGTTCACACCCTTATTCTTAAGGGGGAGATGAAGGGCAATGGTCATTCTTCTGTATCTGCTTCCTGCTGGTTAGGGGCAGAAGAACCTGCCTGATGAGGTATGAAACTCTTTGGCTATCCTATTGAGTTTGAGGGAAGGCAGGTCCACCACCGTGGTTGGAACTGGATGAAATCACCACATGACTAATACCTTGTTCTGGAAGGTTGATTCTGGAAGAAATAAACTTAAGTTAGAATTTTAAAGATACATGATCCTACTGAAAGGATAAAGAAAATGGTGATAAGCGGCCCCAAAAAGGGAGCCAACTGTAACATACTGGAGCATGGAAATGAGAAAGGCCAGGTATCTGCAGAGGCTATATCCCCCCAAAGCTGAATTTATCAGTTTAAAATGCTGTCTAGGAAACTGCCACCCTCAGTTTCCAAAGTGGTGGTTATGCTTTGTACAGCTAAGAGGGGTGTGAGAAGAGGCACTGAATTAGACATAAGCTCACAAAGACAATATAGGCAGCAACAAGATAAATTATGGCAAGCAAAATAAAGATAATACTTAAGAGTATCATTCTTTTACCTTAAAGGCACATTCATTAATTATTTAGAAAATGAGTTAAATTTTAACATTTCAGTATCCTTCTGCATATGATCTAAAATAGAAGGGATATTATTATATTCATCAGTTATATACATACAGCACTAAATATTAATCAATGCACTAATTATGTACAAGTTTCTCTTTGAGCTGCAGTTAAAAGATCTAAGTTTCAGTTGCAATACCCTACATGTTATCTCTCCATGGGAGCAGGCCATAAAAAATACCGATTGTGTCTTTTTAGGTTCTACTCACATTATTCTGGTAATTATTGTTCCACTTGGTATATCCTTTACAGAGTCAGCATGCTGTAGCACCATTAGCCCTAGAGAGAGGCTCCAGTGTTTCACTGGCCTGGTGCATAGTGCCCTTTGGCACTATGCAACAGAGCCAGTCAAGAGGGAATGTCCATTGTAAATCTGACCATATCAAGCCATTGCCAGATGCTGCAGGAGTCCAAAACTGCAACTTACTTTCCATCCACTTCCAGAGCCATGTCTAGAGATGTGGTAGATCCTTTTATTATTTTAGGGGTCAAAGTGACCAACCTAGCCAATAACTCAAATAGAGAGGCACCATTCAGGGTACCAGAGACCTGGTTTGAATGCACAAGAGAGTTTGACAATACTAAAGTCTATCATTTAATTTTCTATACACTTTCTAAATACTTCCAGTTCATAACATATTAAATGAAATTAACTTTTTACTACTTTATTTTTACTTCTATACCTTTACCACAATTAGGTTCATTAATAGGTATATAACTTTAGCAGTACAAGGAAAACTACTTTCTCCCTTATTTTATGAAAGCCTAAGATTCCCAGTGGAATCAGATTATCTTCCCATTCCCACCACTTTAATATGCAAATTGAGGTGGCCTCTGACAGGTTTCCCTGTTTTGAAGTTTTTTTTTTTATCAACATCAAATCAAGTTTCTATTTGATAATGGCTTCCTGGAACTAGCCATTTAAATACTTGAGGTTAGAAAATCTTCTGCAAACTTCCTATAACCAATGATAACCACATAGACTATAATTACTTCATCTCAAGACAAATTTCACCTTTCCAAAACACATTCCCTTATGTAATGCCACCTTTTACAATACCTTTACAAATTTTTATATTCATTCAAGCCTTTTCTTACATACTTCCACCCAGATTTTATGAAAACCAGTCATCTAATCTTAGGACAAAACACATTCCTTTTAAAAAAACTTGTCAAATTTTAGTCAGCATTGACTATAAATTCACTTCCACAAACCTTTTATTTCTTTCTATATCCATTTAAGTCTCATATCCCTCATTTTGGTCTGTGAAGAAAAAAGAACTATTCATTGCAATTTAGGCAAAAACAATTTTTAAAAATAGACTTCTAATAATTTCAATAGACAAAAACTTACAATTTTCATCATCTTAAATATTTAACACATGCAATGCTATTTTATTTTATTAGTATCCTATAATTCTAGGGAGATTATACCCAAGTTTAATAAAATTGAAACCATTATTATTTATGCAAAGAGATGTTCTTTTTTCCCCTTCCTTCACAGGAGGATAAAACCTCTTTTACCTTTAATAAAATTCAAAATTGTAAATAACATTAAAAGCATACTGACTGCCAGGATCTGGAATATAGTATAATTGTTTAATTTGTTTTAATGATAATTTAGAATAATCTTTCCATAATTTTCAAGGACTTTTTTTTATTTACTGAAATTTGGCCATTGATTTATTATTGTCACCTCAAAAGCTGTTAAAATTTAATTGGGGAATTACAGGACAAGCTATACAAAACAAGGTTTATTTTGTAATATCCCCTCCTTTCCTATTATTTTAATTTCCAAAACTAATAGACAGATTTCTAGGCTAAACTTTCCCATACTTTTTCACACCCAGCCCATCCCCTTAGTTTCCTCAACTTATTTTAATGAGTTCCTGGAATTCAGTCAACATTAAGAGAAGACCCTGGGGGCTAGTGAAAGATTCTGGGAGAATTCAGGACAACCTTGTAAGTCTTTTTTCTTTAAATGGGTTATTTAGTCAGATATTATATGACCTTTTTATACCATTTGGATTTTCTAAATTGGGCTCCAGCAGTATTTATTTACCCATATAAGTGCTTATTTAACTTTAAGCAATTTGAGTAGAGCTCTTTTAGAATTTTCAGTTGTTAATTTAATATTACCATCTGGAGACATAAAAATATACATTGAGTTAACAGACAAACACAAAAAGAGTTAAGAAACACCAAAAGAAAAATAAAACTCACTAATTTGACTCAAAATTTTCATTCCATTCATATGGCTGTGACCAGGCTCTCCATCCTTTCACATCTATGATTTTTATAGCTTTTAAAATCTTTTCTGAAAAATATTCCATTGTAGGCATATACCACCGTCTGATTATCCATTCATCTGTTGATGGGCATTTGGGTTGCTACCAACATTTGGCAGTAGTTAATAATGCCACTATGAACATTGGTGTGCATATATCTGTTCCTGTTCCTAATTTCAATTCCTCTGGGTATATACCCAGCAGTGGGATTGTTGGATCATATGACAGTTCTATAGTTAGCTTCCTGAGAAACTGCCAAACTGTTCTCCACAATGGCTATACCATTTTACATTTCCACCAGCAAAGGATAAGTGTTCCCTTTTCTCCACATCCTCTCCATCACTATTAAAAAATCAGACCATATATGTGAGGATCTATATCAGAACTCTCAGTTCTGTTCCATTGGTCAGTATGTCTATTCTTGTACCAATACCATGCAGTTTTGACCACTGTAGCTTTGTCGTATGTTTTAAAGTAACGTAGAATGATTCCTCCAATTTCATTTTTTTTTTTTAATATGTCTTTGCCTCTTCGGGGCCCCTTACTCTTGCAAATAAATCTCATGATTAGCTTTTCCAATCAATAAAAAATACTGATTTAATTTTTATTGGGATTGCATTAAATCTATAAATCAATTTGAGTATGACAGACATATTAATGATGTTTAGTCTTCCAATCCATGAACATGATATATTCTTCCACTTATTTAGTTCTTTTTTAACTTCTTTTAGCAATGTTGTATAGTTTTCTGCATACAATCCTTTTACATGTTTAGTTATGTTTATTCCTAGGTATTTGATTCTTTTACTTGCTATTTTAAATGGAATTTCTTAGTAATTTTACTTGGTTATTTTGTTGGCTTCATATTTGACGATGTTTTAGATCTCATAGGAAGGACATTTACTGAGGATGTTTACTGCTTTGGGAAGATTATAGTTTAGATATAATCTACACATTCTTTCCCCTGTGGTGAGGATTGTTTACCTTTAACTTATGTCAAGGTCATGCAGGCAGCTACATGCTGAGGACTTAGGGGGAGGCCTTGGGTTCCCACAGGTATTCCATCTAGTGGTCAATCATTTTCTTGGACAACTAAAATTCAAACACACTGGAGTGAATTTTATAAGACCAATAAGGAAGGGGTGAAGGAATAATATGAAATTAAAAAATAGCAATAGAAATATGTAGGCAATGGTTGATGATTTCCAAATTCAGATTAGAAAGCATGCAGGGAGGCATATTTCTTAGGAATAGAATATTTCAGGTATTTTGATCAAAATGGGAAATCTAGTTCAGCTTTTGGTAAATACATTAAAAAGGAGTTATAAAAGTAATTAAAGCAAAAAGTAATTAAAATAAGAAAAGAGGGAAGGTCTAACTAAAATTTACAAATCATGATGAGAGGATTACAACTGAGCAAGGATTTATATGCATATCTGAATATAGTGACTATGACATATTTAGGAGAAAGGGTGCAATAAGAATGGCATAATAACCTAAAATTTAAGAAGAAGCATTTTGAAATGTTCACATAAGAACTAGATGTCACCCTGGAACTTATTGTAATAGGAAAATGGTCTATACATTCTAGAGACACTAATCATAAAAATGCTAATATGTGTAAACATCTAATGATATTTCAGCTTAGTTAAAATAGAACTCAGAGATCAATATTGATGGTTCTAATGGATGTAAACGTGAGACAGTATGCCATAGAACAAGAAAAGTACCAGGGAGAGCAGATGATGAAACTTTACTTCTGCCTTGGAGTGGGAAGAAATGGGAATGTGCAAGTCTTAGTTTAGACTTATAGACTCTTATTGATTGTTACAGAGTATCATCTATGATAAATAACTTACAGATGACAGATATTTAAAAATGCATAAATAAATAAACCATTCCAGAATACCTTCATGAAAAATTCATGGCAGGACATTTTAAGCAAACTCATCGTGATTGGCATATAACAGAATCAGCTGTACTCAGAATATTGATAAGATCTATAGTTTTTACTTTTATTCATCTTCTCAAAATGTTATATATGTATTTTTACTGTTTATGCAATTAATATTCTAAATTTAGATAATGCTCTAATATTATTAGTTCTACTTTCTCAAAAGGAAAAAAATGATCAAAGGGAAAAATAACCATCTAATTTAAATAACTATTTCTTCTTGAAGTCATATTTAAAATCCAAATATCTTTTAAGATCTACTTCATTGTACATATTTTACAGAAATCTGTTCAATTGTCCAATAAATTTTTTCTAAGTTTGTTTTCTTCCCTGGCTGTATTTTTGCTTGCTGCTTTAGATAGTATTTTTCAAAGTATTTTTCAAATCAAGAAATATAGTTAAAAATAAAAAAGAAGAAATAAGAAAGAAATATTATGGCCTATTACACCCACAATTCTGAAACACAAATTTCATGAAATACTGTTTGTATTTGAAAAACTTGTATTGCATATTATTTATAAAATTCTGGTCATGTCAAAGAAATTGATTTCATAATCCCCTAATGGATTGTGGATTACCATTAGAAAATTTTTCCTTAAGAACTGAAACCGATTCTCCTACAATTTTGATTTCACTAACTGGGGTTACATATATATGTCGGATGTAAATAATTATTGAGAGGAATAAATACAATAAGAAGCATTAATTCATCATTAAAACATTCATTTACCAAGCAGTTTCAAATAAGAGCTGCAGAAGTATCCCAAATTATTTGTAAGGTGTTTTTCTGGTATGGAAACACCAATTATATATTGGATTTCATTATTAATTTTTAAATAAGCAGGTAAGATAAATTCTTTATCAACTATACTTCAAATACTGGTCAATATAAATATCTCTCAGAAACAAACTAAACTAGCTTCTGTGGACTGTATTTTGAAACACCATACACAGATTTTTGAAATAAACATTTCCAGTGTTGAATATTAACACTGATAACTAATACCTGCTACAGTATAAAAATTTTTCTTTAAATGAAATATGCACCAGTAACTTGGAGTCAGGACAAAGATATATTAAAAAATTAGTCTAAATATGTTATTACTGATTGAAATTAATAGCTTAGTAAATACAGAATACTATAACAAACATTGTATTGTGTGATACATTAACTATTATTAAGTGAAACAAAATTGATTAACTAGAATACCTAAAGACAAATGAATCAGAACAAAAAATTTAGCATCATTTTCTCCAGATATCTATGGAGGGAAGTGAAATCAGAAAAGGAATGTTTAAAGGAGACAAATTGAAAATTATCTTCTTTGGGACAAAGACTTTTGAAAAAATAAAGCTAAAAATGTAATAAAAACAAATATCAAAGATTGGCAGAAGAAAAAGAAGCTATGTACAGGAAGGTACTAAGGAATGAATTGATATTATTTGATACTCCTTTGTTCATTTTCCTTATATAATCATTTCTTTGGCAAAGAGATGATTCTTTGTATCATGTGCATGAAGGCTATTTTCACTTGTTGGTTCCTCAGGGTGTAGATTAAAAAGTTTCAAAACTGGAGCAGCTGAGGAATTGAGCACTGAAATTCCTTTGGAAAAAGAAATTCTTTGTTGGACTGAGGGTTTAACATAGGTGAAGATGCAACTGCCATAAGAGAGGGAGATGACAATCATGTTGGAAGAACACGTGGAAAATGCCTTTTTCCTCTGACTGGTTGAAGGGAACTTTAGAATTGTCAATGCAACATAGGTGTATGATATTATCACCATTTCCAATGTGACCAAGAGAGTCACAAAAGCTGAGATGAAACTCAGTGTCTTGATGAGCCGTGTGTCTGAGCAGGAGATCTGCAGGAGGGGAGTAGTGTCACAATAAAAATGATCAACAATGTTGGAAGCACAGAAGTCAAGGTTTAGACCTAAGGTGAGGGGTGGAAAGATGGTAAGGAACCCAGCAAGCCAACAACCGAGGACAAGTTGGGTGCAGATTTTGTTGTTCATGATGGTTGTGTAGTGCAGGGGCTTACAGATGGCGACATAGCAGTCATAGGACATGGCAGCCAGCAGGTAAAATTCAGATACTCCAAGAAGGAAGGCAAAAAACAATTGTGTGACACAACAGTTGTAGGAAATGCTTTTGTCTCCAGTTGCCATAATAACCAGCAATTTAGTGATGTATGTTGTAGTATAATAAGAGATTTCTAAGATGGAAAAATTCCGAAGGAAAAAATACATGGGGGTCTTGAGGTGAGCATCCAGCAGGGTGAGTGTGATGATGGTTAGGTTGCCAGTGATGCTGAGCAAATAGGTAAGAAGCAGGAAAATAAATAACACAACTTTCAATTGTTGGTCATCAGTTAAACCTGCTAGGATAAACACTATCACTCTTGTATGGTTTCCCATTACAGTCATATGCCTTCTATCATGTCTGAAAAGAAAAATTAAAAATAAAATACTGGATGATTCCTATGTAAATAGCAGTGTTTAAGCTACAGTTTGCCAAGAATTGTTCAGTTACACTGCAAGTGTTCTTAACCTTTTTCATTTCACAGAGCCCTCTCTCAGTCAGGTGAAAACCATGGACCCCTTACTAAGTCCACACTATACTGTGTATTATTTAATAAATATATCACACCCACACCAATACATCCCCACAAGAATAATGTTTTTATGACTTTCAATTCAAGTTCACGGACCCCTGGTTAAGAACCCCTGAGATATAGCAGTAAAGTACTCATTTAAATTTATGGAATTAAGGCAATAAGAAAAAAAATAGATTGCATTTCCAGAATACCTAGAATAAGAATTAAATTTAATTTGCATTTTGACCAAAGAATAAAGAATTGTTGCTTGTTTTTATGTGATTAAATTAGGGGTCTATAAAACAAAGAAAAATGCTCTTCTCTCTTGATAATATGCAAGAGTTGGGATGTCGGGCAATGTCCTAATCAATTAAAGAAATTTGCATAATGGGACCAAAATTATATCCATCATTACCAGCACATCTAACCATATTGAGCACTTAACACATGCACACATGCACGTAAACTCACACGCACGTATATACATACACACAAGCCCTGGCCAGTAACCAAGGATAGTACACCTTTGCCATTTTATTCAACTAATCAAACTTAAATACCTGATTCTTTTCTCATTTACTTTAATAGCTAATGAGATCCGAATTCACATAAGTGAATATGAGACATAGGGAATAATTTCATTTGCTCCTATGTGGAGTCACTCTGCTCTCTTTCCACCTCATGCCTCAATGTAAAATCATCAGGAACAGTGTGATAATGTCGATATGCATAGCAAGAAACTACAGATTTCTCTGTAGGCTATGTGTCTGAAAATGGACAGGGTTAAGTAAAGGTAAAAAGCAAGGTAAAGGATATAGAAGCAAATATAAATATATAAACTGAGTTTAGGGGATTGTATGAGATGGGCTATGTAAAGGGAAGAGAAGGATAAACCTGTGCTCATGGAAGCCTAGAGGAAAAAGGACTGTTGAAGAGAGACTGAGTTTGAGGGAAAAAATTAAAGGAACATTAAAATTATGTAAATTACTAATTTTAAAAAATTACGTTGAAGGGGTGTTTAGCATGGAATTTCTCTCCAACTTTTATTCCTTAAGTTACCTTGTGGCCTTCATTTGAAACACAGGCTGAAAACATGAAGCATTTGGAGATCAACATGGTCTGGAAGACAAGGAGAGAAAATACTTTGTTAATTTCAAATTAATAATGAATCACTTAGGAAAATTTTAGAAGGCATATATTTCCCTACCATAATAAGGATATTCAAATGTCCAGCTACAGGAAATTAAAGAGATATTAATAATCGAATTCTGTTCTCAACATCTGGCATTTAGTAAATGAGAATCAGCAAGAAAGAGGAAGAACATTGTCCATGTTTGCACAGATATTAAACTGGAAGACCATGGATTAAGATTTAAAAGTCTGTTCCTTCAGAAGAAGTCCTTTTAATATTACAAAATGCTTTACAAACAATTATAAGCCAAATTACGGAGCATTTAAAAAATGGTAAATGATAAATCTCTTGAAAGTTTCTTTCCTTAGTATCTTTATCATAAAACACATAAAATCATTAAATTTTTGATGGGCCCTAAATATAGCAATGTTTTTTGTCTTGAGAATATTATGAGAATTATTTCCAACCTCCAAAACATACATTATTATTTCAAAGGCCTGCATAAAAGGAATAATAAATATATAGGTGAAACAAAAGGTATCTCCAGTTTTACCTAGAGGAGTTCACAGGAAAAAAAGTTGCCTCACAAGATGAGACAGGGTCATCCTAGCTCGGGAGTCTATGATTAGAGATCAGTTATCACAATCATGTGTGTCAATAATGCAAACATATATGGGTGGAAATAAATGACATTTCTGCCACCAAACCTTTCACATTCAAATAATTATGAAGCAATCTAACATAATTTTTTCTCATTTACCCAAATTATACTAATGGTAACAAGTAAAGGAATTAATATACCTAAATCATCTATACCAGAATTTTATCATGTCAACTGATTACCTTGTCATGCTGCAACAATCTTACACACCATCAATCCCCTAACACACACTTTGTAAAATAAAACAACAAAAGTCTTACTATAAAACCATTAGATCTCATGCCTATAAATGCAGTGATTTTTAATCATAGTAGATATTTTGAATAACAGGTACATTTTAAATTTAAATGCTTTTCAATGCTAAATGATCATTTTATTCTGTTTTTCATTTTTCACCATTTTTCCTAAATCAAAATTTAAAAGGTTGGAAAAAAATGGTTACTGTTTTAATGATCAAAATACAACCAAAGTAGATTAAAATATATCTAATGGAAAATATCTACTTTTAGTTGTAGAAATACATATTCTTTTCCTCTTTTTAGTCATAAAGCAGCCTGCCAAATGGATTTAGAATCTCAAACATCTTTCTTTAAGAACACATATACACATATTTCAGCAGGCAAAATGATCTGCAGTTCAATGCTCAACACTTTTATCATCACACTAAAGACGACACACAGATATTACATTTTTCTCTGTTTGGGCCACACTCTACCCTACAGTTTATGATTGCTTAAATGTTTATCTTGGTAATGTTTTGATTAGAATTTTTTTTGCAGATTTTTAAGTTACTGTATTGAAATTTCCCCTATAATTTACTTATTTTTGTAGTGAATATTTTCATGAGTATCATACATAGAGCCATATAAAAAGTAAACAGCTCTTGATCCCATGGACTATTTATGCTTTCTGTACTCTGCAGGAAAATAACAAAGAAATTCTGAGGAATTATCTGAGGGATCTGTGACTAAGAACACTCTTTCCCCATGGATCACCAATTTGTTTTCCATACAAATGTTCTCTAGACATTAAAGAATTTAAAAATAATATGTATGTAAAATTACCTATTTTAAATATGTCTCCATAGAATTAAGTATAGATTGGCCTAATACATGTTTGGCTTTCTACATATGCATGCTATGAAACCTTAAATACATAAATAAGGGATTAGCAGCAGAAAAAGAAAGTTTATTTCAGGTGGGAATAAAAAGTGAGAATTGAAGATGGAGAATACATTCTGTCTTAGACAAATTTGTACCTTAAATTATGTGCCATTATTAATCTCTACTCCCAATTAAACATTTCACATCCTATGTGCCCTTCAACTTTTTTCTGCACACTGATTTTGTGATATTGTGTTGTGGATCAAAAAATAATATTCCATAATTAAGTATTCTCCATTTCTTCCATATGAATAGAATATTCATCCATGTATAAGGCTAACCAGAATGAAGATTCAATGCCTTAGTCTTCCATGCAAGTTGCTCTGGTGATGTAACTTATTCTGGCCATTGGGGGTAAATGGAAATAATTTATTTTAGCTTCTAGTCATTAGTCTTTAATTAAAGGGGTTTTCTTTCCTCATTCTCTTTACCCTCTCTTACTGTTATAATGCATTTATGAAGGTATAACATGCTGAGCCATGAAAATGACCAAACATATTAGGGTTGACTCTTCAACAAGATAGGACACACTCGGGTCCCTGACAAGAAAACATGACATACATGAAACATGATGCAATGAATTTATACAACAATCTTAATATATTTAAATAAGTTAAAAAACTTCATCTTATTTAAACCACTATATATTCATCTTTCTCTTACTCTATCAAATTTATTCTATTATCAAAAACTGAGAGGGTCTGAAATTTTATCCAACTCGCATTATAACCTTCCTCCATTTTATGGATGCTGAAGACACAAGACACGGGGGGTCAGAAACCAAGGAATTTATTACTCTCTGCTCAGCAGGCAGCATGAGTATCTTATTCTTATCAGTTCTCCTTTTTCCAAAAATCATATGGGGCACCAGGTGGAAGGCGGACCTCGTGGATGCTGTACATACGATGAGCCTGAGTCACAGATGATTAACTCCAAATTTAGCAAATTCCCAATTGTTTAAAGGAATGTCTGCAAACCTGCCTCAATTTTCCAGGTGGGAGAAATTGACTGACAGATCCTGGTCAGCAAACAATTCTGTATTCTTCCAAAAAGAGACACTATTTCTATCTTTCAAGACAACCCAGGACAAAAGCTGGCTAAGATATATATTAACAATGTTGCAATTGCTTCCCACAAATCTACCTTTTTGTTTTTAAACCAACATGGCTTTTGGTGAATTTTCCAATAATTAGTTCACTTTATTGACTGCTCTGATTAAACTGAAGCTCTTGTTTACCACCCGTACTGTGGAAGTCAGGGTGTTCCAAGAGGGAGGCAAACCAATGCCTGGCCTTCACACAAGAAGTACAACACAAAGGGTACACAAAGTCCCATGAAAAGAAATTGCCAACCACATAATATTGTTAAACTATACAACAATCAGAGTAGAGATTAACAATTCCTCCAACATAACTTCCCTGCTGCCTAGTAAACCTTAGGGTTTTCAATTCAGTGCTTTGTGTTCAGTAGTGCTGTGCAGTTAATTCAATCTCTCCTATTTCTAGACTACTCCAGTTGCTGCACACACACACCCCACAGCTCAGGATGTCTTCCCTTACCCTTTCTCAGTAGTTGTTTCATTTGTGGCAATTTAAACTGTAAATCCTCTACAGTGCTATTTTTGCCTGCCTCATGTGTATATTATCCAGACTCAACTTTCGATCTCCTCAGTACTCCCTGGGAGAGGCAGGAGTAAACTTTGCTCCTTCATGGTAGCAGCAAAACACAATATTCTGCCCACAGGTACCCCAGGCAAGGGTAGCTCTTCTTTACTTTAAAGGTGTGGAAATCACAGTTCTCCTTCATATGGGAAAGGTGCATCTTCTTAATTACAGAGCTGATGGAGGTTAAAGTTCCTCCCATAGACACACAGCAGAAGGGATCCACCATGTTATTGCAAGGCAGTGGTGGTGCAGGACAGGGGCCAGCCGACAACTCTGCTTCTGCAGTGCCCATTGAGATGAGGGGGTGGCGATATTTTTCGTGGTGCTTGCCTTGAGAACAGGCAGGTAGGCTTAAAAAACTTTGTCCTGCTTAGCTGAACCACCCATCCACCCGTGTTCTCACCTTCATCTTTTAAAGGTTAAAGACTGCCATATTTCATTCGGGATATGTTTTGCCTGCTCACACGGCATATCTTGGCATGGACACCTCTAGTACTCAGATTGGTATATAAAAGAGGGAAAACATATAAGGATCCCTGCTGAATATTTTTTGAGTATCAATGTCCTTAGTCAATCTCTTTTTTATTACACCTTGTCCAGAATGAGCATTATCCAATTATAGCTTTTAAAAGTCATATTTGTATTAAATTATACCACGCAAAGAGTAATGCTCATCAATGGATAATATTCAAGCTAAATGAAGCAGTTACTCTTATTCACAGTAATTCACATTAAAAAAACAGAATATTACTAGCATAGAAGATGCCTCCAAACATGACCGCTCCCAAATGTAAACAGTATTTCATACCTTAGTCTCAGTTTAGTATTCCAGATTTTGAACTTCTAAGAGATGAAATTAAACAAATTGTAGTATATGTTTCCTGAGCATATGAGCATGTGACATTTAACCTTGCTTATTTCAGTAGTTTATTATATTTATTTTTAGTCTATTTCATTGTTTGAATATTACAATAATTTATATATTTAATATTAATAAACAGATGGGTGAGGGTTTTACTTTTTACAACTGTGAATAATGCAAGAATGAGTGAGCTTGCACATGTACGCTTGCTGAGCAATATGGTGTTTAAATTAAATAATAGATTTACAAAGTTTTTAGAAAAATTTATACTCACACTAATAGTTTATAAGACAGATTTTTATGCACGTTAACACTTGGTAGTCTCTGTTTTTATCTTGTTTGTTTTTTGCTTTTGATTGTTCAATTTTAAGCATTTTATGGGTATGAATTAGTAGCAATATCACATTGCACTTCCCTAATGAATAATTATTTTGTTCAATAGATCATATTCTTTGAATATTCTGAATATACTTGTTTTAGAAATTCCTGTCCATGTTTTCTATGAATTGCCTATCTTCTCTTTTTATTTGTGCAATTTCTTCATAAATTCTAGATTAAAATTATCTGTGTAATTTATCTATCTATACGTAGTTACAATAGAAATTTAAGGTTGTATATGTGTTACTTAGAGAACAAAACCCAAAGGCAATAAAGAGACTATTCACAGAAAAAGAAATAAAAATGTTTCTTAAAAAAAAAAGGAACTACTACCAGCTAGAGATATAAAGAAAATCTTTGGACCCATTTTTATTCATTTCCCTTTTTATCAAAACACTGCCTTATCCATCTCACTTCTAGCTGATGCATAAAATATTAGATGGAATGAGTGAATGAAATTATGTGGGCTGAACTAACATCTATTTATTGCTTTAGGAGACACACAATTCATTTTTGTGGTTAATCTCTTGTTCTCTTTTCATGTATTTAAAACACCAAGAGTTGCTTGTCAAGATTTTGACTTATTGTTTGAGTGGCCAGAGTTTAGCTGTTGTTTTATGGATTGAGTTTAGTTTAAGCAATACAGACAGGAGATAGACTACAGCCTTCACCAAAAAAGAGTGTGGACAGTGATGCAGCAGCTTAAGAGACTCATTTAGATTAGGACGTAAATGTGCATATTCCATTAAGTAGCTGCAGTACTCAATTCTAGACACAACCAGGGCCTCTAGGGCCATGCTAAGAACCCTGACACTCCTCCTTAGCTGAGTGGCTCTCAAGTTATCTCTGACCTTTCTTGCCTTGGACTCTCTATTTCTGTGCTTCAGGTACCTCCCTGAAGGGAAAGAGCAAGATACAGAATACAGGCACTAAAGAGGGGGTCATTAAATAGCTCTTCCTGGTGGCTGTTCCTTCCCATGTCCTGGGGATGAGAGAATAACCAAGGCTTACTCTGAGGAAGCTCCTTTGCTAATTAGCTAATTTGCTAAGCCCTGGTCACGTCTGCCTAATGTTGTTATTGATTTGGGATATACCCCTCAGAGGTGGTAGACAATGCTTTATATTCAAATGTTACTAGGGAAAGGAAGGGGAATATCCTGGGAGTATCTGATGAAAAGTCTAGGATTGAAAATATGAAGACTAAAGCAAGGAAAAGTGGCCCTAGTGCAGGGAACACCTGAAGAAGTGAAGAGTCCTAACAAAATCCCATGCAGACCATAATGAAAAGTTTCTCAAAGTCCAAATGTGACAGAAGCAGAGAAAGGGCAATTAGGTCATGTAAGCAGGAGAAAAAATCCATAAAGGAAAAAAGAGGTTCACATGTGATCAGTGTGAGAGGGCTTTTCACCTACATGTACCCACACATGCACACACACATACATGCAAAACCCACTTCACCTCTCTCTATATAATCTCTATATGTGCAGATTTATATCTCATGTGGATTTTCATTTTCACTCTTACTCATGTCTTTTAATTCAATAAAACCTAACTAATCATTTTTCTTTTTGTTTGTGAATTTATGTTATATTTAAAACCTTTATTTACCAAAGATCATGAATAGATTATCCTATGTTTCATTTCATGAGTTTTAATGTTTTACTCTCCACATTTAGTCAATAGTCCCTCTGAGAAATTTGCTTGGTGATGAGGTCAAAATCTATTTCTTTTCTCTGTGGATAATCACACAGCACAGCATTCTTTAATACTTTATGGCAAAGATAATCATTTCCTCATTGAAATTTAGTATCATTTTTT
>JAQZBX010038078.1:6408-23649 GCA_029593785.1 Cabassous unicinctus | reverse complement strand
GCTGCCCGCTGAGGCCCCCGGGAAGGGGTACCGTGTTTTTCAGTCAGGGCAGGACCCCAGCTCCTGTGCTCCCTCAAACCACCACGCTGAGCCCCTCCCTGTGCCGTGGCTGCTGGACGCTTGCCGACGCCGCACGAAGCCCGGGGCCACGGCGAGGACACCGTGGTCACTCTGTCGGTTAATTCTCCCTTGTCCCGGGTCCCCCCGGGAAGCACACGCCCGTTTGTTTAGTCAGCAAGACGCGCCGTCGCCTGCAGGTGCCCTGAGTGCACAGCTAATAACCACGCCTTCCGCGGGAAAACGTGCGCGCGGCAGGTTCAGAACGCGCCTTCGCTCCTCGGCTGATAATGAGAAGTTAATAAAAGTGGGCTTTTGTGCAACGCTAGCCCTCTGACATCTTAATCTTTATTAAAGAGACGTGAACGACTGCAGAACTGGCATGGCCGCCCTGCACAGCCGGGTACCAGAGGGCCCGGGAAGGTGGCGGGGTGGGCGCTAGGCCGTCGGCCCTAATCCCCCTAGCCAGGCGCCTCTCGTGCTTCCCTCAGCAAGCCCAAATTTATTACTCCCCCGCCAAGAGCCCCAGAGAGGCCAGTGTGGGTGAAGCAGCTCACATTTGGAAGTTCAGAAATGAACGAGCCGCTCTCACGGTTCGTCCACCAGTGGGCTCTTTAAGGCGCAGGCTGCGAGTCCTGTGTCATGGGAAGGAAGGGGGAAACCTCCACTCTCCTCTCACCTGTCCAGGCCAGGGGAATGGCCCTCTGTGTGCTCCGCCCAAGCCGTCCCCTCCCTGGAGGCCTCGGCATGCGCCAGTGGCATGGCAGCTGGTATCCCTTTTGGTTCCTGCTTTTTTTTTTTTTAATTGAGGCGAAATTCACAAAACTTAAAATGAACCATTTCCAAGTGGGCAGTCCTGTGGCATTTAGCACGTCCGCAGTGCTGTGCGACCACCACCTCCATGGGTTCCAGAACTTTTTCATATCCCCAAAAAGAGGCCCCTCCCCCTGCCGCCAGCCCCAGGGAGCCCCATCTCCTTTCTGGCTCTGGGGATTGGCCTGTTCTAGATGTTTCCTTATCAGTGGGCTCTTACAATGTGTGGTCCCACCTGCCTTCTTTCACTCAGCACCGCGTTTCCGAGGCTCGCCACGTGGTGGCGTGTCAGTGCTTTGCTCCTTTTCCTGGCTGAGTAATAGTCCACTGTCTGGGTGGACCACAGCTGACCCGTGCCCGTCGGTGGGCACGGCACAACGCCACCTCTGCCACAGTGGACAACAGTGCCACGAGCCTTGGCGCCCGCCTCCAGCTACTTCGGGCACTAGCATCTATGGCGCCCAGCTTCAGTTTCTTCGGGTATATGCCTAGGAAGGGCACTGCCAGGTCATGCGGTGGAGCCTCATTTAACTCTTGGAGGAAACTCCACGTTGCTTTCCACAGTGGCAGCCCCTTTCCGGTTCCATTTGATCCAAAGTTGCTGAAATAATAGGCAGGACTTCAAGGAGCGGCTAAAGGTCAGCCTCCCCACTGCCCCCCGTGTGACTCTGCGCTTTGGCCGCTCCTGTAAACTGGGGGTGTAGGGGGAGCAGGACTCCCCATCGGGCTGTGCGAATCACGCACACAGAGGCGGCGAGCGCACCTGACCCACGCGGGCCACGATCTCACGCCACGAGGAAGGGGGCCCGAGAATCCGGGGTCAAGCGATGGCTTTTAGAGCCTGCCCAGTATGGGGGCCTCTGCCCCCAGTTCACCCGTGACGCCCGCCCGGGTGTGGCCGTGCAACCGTGACCCGGGGGCGGCAGCTCACCTTTGCACACGCGGAGCTTGCGGCCAGCCAGACCCCGGGCGCCCGTGGGTGGGCCCCCCGCCGTGAGCCAGCACGTGGACGTGGGCCCAGGCGCTCCGTGAGCACCAGGCCAGGGTGCGCGCGTGCAGGCGTGCTCGTCACCCGCTAATCTGCTGAGGAAGGAGAAGGGCAGAGTCTTTGTCAGTCTCCAAGCAATTAGGATAATTAAAAAAGAAAGCTTATTGGGTAAACATGCTCACAGATTGTGACCCCTTAATTAATGGACTACGGGGAGAAATTACAGCGGTGGCAAGATAATTAACACATGCATTTAAAAGAGAGCTGTGAGGCAGGGGTATTATAGGATAGGAAGACGGGGCTCTGCGGGGCGGGCGGCAGGGGCGAGTGGGCCCCCCGAAGGGACACGCTAACTGTGGGCCACCGTCTGGTCCACTGGCCCTGACCACGTGGGGCAGGTGAAGGAAAACCTGCCGCTCTGTTTCTAAAACCTGCTCACAGCAAGCGGCCACCCCTAGCAGAATCCACGGCCTCTGCCAGCCTGATGATGGAGAAGGGGTGGGAAAGCCCCCCCGCCCGCTTGCCTGCCAGAGCCGAGGTCACGGGGCGTGGGGACAGCAGAGGCCTCTCCAGTCCTGGACTCCCACCCCCACCCCTGGGTCTGCCTCCTGCCCTCCAGCCTGAAAATCCATTTGGGTCGCCAGAATATTCTAATAGCTCAATTCTAATTCTCATAATGGAAATATTCCTGGAGCATTAGATGTGAGGGGCAGTGAGCAATTGCCTGGTCCTACCCCCTCAGCCCCCCCAAGTGCCTCCAGGGGAGAGGGCCCTAGGTGGGACAGAGGACAGTGGCCGCCCCCCACCAGGCCTATCGGCGCTGTCAATTTCATCTCGGGGGTTTACCCAGGGGCTCCCCCAGGAAGGACAGGCTGTCAGTTCCTCTGCTGGAAGTAGAAGTGGGGACGGTCCAATAGCCCTGGGCAGACCCTCCTTTATAAGGGGCTGCAGAGACGGGGTCTCGGGGCTGCAGGCCTCAGGGCAGGCTCAGATGGAGGCTTGTGGGAGGGGGCAGCTGACAGCAGACCCAGGAGCTGCCAGCCAGTGGCTGGAGGCCGCAGAGGAGGTGACCACACAAGCCCCCTACAGTCAAGTCTCCAGGAACGATGGGTGGAGGGAGGGGGAACTGGGAGACGACTCTCGGTGGACGTCTCAGGCCGTGCATTCGGGGCCCGGAAGCCGCGGTGGGCACGAGAGCACCAGGCTTCTCCTGCCAGGCAGCCCGAGGGAGGACGTGAGAGCTTCTCCGAAACCGTCGAGGCCGCCCCCCGAAGCTGCGCAGAGCTCAGAAGGCCGGCGTAGGCCCCGGTCGGGCCGTCCCCCGGCAGCCGGGAGCCTCGGCTGGGCCCCTGGCATTGGCGCCGAGAGAGGACACCCCTGGACGGCCGTTTGGCTCTTCCTGGGACCACCTTCCGTTCCTGGCTCCTGGGGTCTCATCGTGACAAAGGGAAGTTTGGGGTAAAGATCCCACTCTCAGTCCACTGCCAGTCAAACTAGACCTCAACAAAATGGTGGCCCTCAGAGCGTGCCCCCCGATTCCGCAGAGCAGCACGGCCCAGTGAGAAGTTGGGCTCGGCCCAGGGCCCCCCAGCTGGCTGGGGCAGGGCAGAGCTCGCCGCTGCCGTCCGCAAGGGCAGGGAAACGCACGTGGCCCTGGGGTCGGCAGAGTGCCAGAGGCTCCGACACCTCCGCTCGGGGTACTGTGGGCAAGGGCAGTTAGAGGTCGGCGCTCCTGGGCCACGACCCTGGCTTGACCTTCGCTCAGATCCGCCCATCTGTGCCCTTAGGCTGGAGAAACGCACTGCCCAGGCCTCGCGGCCAGGGCCCGGGGCTCTTGGGCAGAGGCCCCTCCTTCCGCTCAGGCCTCCCGTCCTTGCTGTGTGCACAGCAGCCCCCGCCCCACACGCCCCAGGCTCATCTGCAGCTGTGCGGCATAGACGGCTCGCCGGGCCGCCTCCGGATGCCAGGCCAGGAGGGTGTATGGCTGGGGACCAGGAGCACGGTTTGCACAGTGACCAACACTTCCAGTCACCCCTGCTTGTAACTTAGCGCTTCCAGAAGGGCCTGCTCAGAGGCTGCCCAGGTTGGGCCAGAGGGCCCTCATCGGCTGCGCAGGAAAGCAGCTTCCGGCAGCTTCCAGAGATGGCTGGCACCAGGACGGGCTCACAGGTCCTTCCAGGGGCAAATGACACGAGGGCCGTGAGCTTTCCAGCCAGGATGGCGTCGTTCATCTCGAGCCGGGCATGTAGAAGGAGCGAAGGGATGAAGCTTGCGGTGCGGTCCTGCCTCTTAGGGCCGAGCTCTGGACCTGGGGGCTTGGCATGACCGCGAAGTCTCCGGGGCAGGGGCTGGACACGCTTTTCCCTTGCAGTTCTCGGGAAGCAGAGAAATACGCACCAGCGCCGCCGACAGCAATCCTCTCGCCGCCTCTTGCCTCTGGGAATCGTCCGGGGTCTCCTTGTCCCGGGCGCCTGGCAGGTTCTCAGGATGCACCAGCCCCAGTGGGGCAGCTCCCTGAGGAGCCCGCGACATCTGACTTTACCTCAGGACCCCGGGGCAGATTTTAGGCTAATTGCCATTTCCTTCATTTTTGGATGAGTTGGGGGCGGTTTAAAAGCTCCCAGTGTGAGGCCTGCATCTCGTGGCACCCAGGCAGGAGCTGCCCCGAGTCCTGGCTGAACGTGGCTTGGGGACAGGGGCTCTGGGCTGGAACAAGGTTCAGGGCCATGGCGGCAGCCCTGGCACTGCCCTGTGGTCCTCACCCTGACCATTGGGGGCGCCATGGTCCCAGCCCCCCTCCCGGGGTCCCCCAAGGCGCATGAGTCAGAGCTCAGGCCCCAGCCCGGGGCTCCAGCCTCGGGCACCGAGTCCAAGGCGGTTCCAGCCTCTTGTCCGTCTCTCCGTCCACTTGCTCACTGGCCCCACCCCACCGTAGGTCTCCATGCCCCCCCACCATGGGTCTGCCCTCTCCCTCTGGGGGTTCACACTACCTCAGCCAGGTGACAGGGGCTCAGGTCCAGGGGTCAGAGGGGTAGCTACAGGGCTGGCAAAGGGAGGCAGGGGGCTGGGGGCTGCAGAGAGCTTCGCAGTGGGGGACGCTCGGGCAGGAGCTTAAAGGCTGAGTAGAAGCCCTCGGTTATACCCCGAGGAAGGGCATTCCCATAGAGGGAAGAGCATGTGCAAAGGCCCAGGGGCATGAAACGGCCAGGGACAGCCTGTAGAACACCTGTCAGAGGTGTAGGCTATAAGGCGGGGCATGGCCAGATTAGAAGGAGCCCTACGTGTCACCCCCAGGAGGCTGGGGGCGTGGAGGCCGCCTGCCCCCAGGAACTGAGGTTCTGGCTGATGGATGAGACCATGACAATGAGCCTCCTCAAGCCCTCAGGGTCTCAGAGTCTCAGCCATGGCAGTCCTGTTTCTTCTATTTGAAAAAAAAAGACTCAAAAACGGTAGAAATTGCTGCTGCTGATTTTTTTACTTTATTCTGCATTCTTCTCTGCAGTTTTTAATCCCTTGAAACAAACCAACAAGCCTTGAATCGAGTTTTTAGAACAGGCTAGGGGCAGGAGGAAAGCCTGTGGCTGCTGTGCCCGCCCTCCCCTTCGGGGCTGAGCCCCCTCTCCTGGCCCCCCAGGGTTCCCAGCCATCCCTGGCCAAGGGCCTGTGTGGAGACACGCTGCCTTCAGAGTCCAGCCCCGGGGCAGAGTGTCCTTCAGGGCAGGGCAGGGGCTATCAGGGCCCCGGCGGAAGCCTGGAGTCTCTGAGCTTGTGAAAGGGCTCACTGGGCAGTTGGGGTGGGCTGTGTCCCCAGCCCCTGCCTCTGGTTGCCATCCCAGCGCCCGATGCCAGAACACAGGGTGCTCAGCCAGGGGTGGGGCCTTCTGGGGGGAAGTGCAGGTGGGGAGGACCCCCTCCTGCATCTATTGTGATCCTACCCTGATCTCCGTGTGTGTGAGAACATACACGTGTGTGCGTGCATGTGCACATGTGTGGGCATGTGTGTGCAATGCAAGTGTGTGCACGTGTGAACATGTGTGTGCATCTGTGCATGTGCTCGTGTGTGAACATTGCATGTGTGTGTGAATGTGTGTGCATGTGTGGGCACGTGTGCACATGTGTGTGTGTTCATGGGTTGAGAGCGTGCATATGACCGCATGTGGGGGCATGTGTGCATCTGTGCACATGTGCATGTGTACATGTGAGTGTGCACTGTGTGGGCTTTTGTGCTCATCTGTGCATGTGCTCATGCATGTGAGCACACGTGTGTATGCATGTGTGGCCGTGTGTGTCCACCTGTACACGTGTCTGTGTGCTCATAGGTGTGTGAGCATGTGTGAGCATGCACATGTCCCTGGGGGGGTGTGCAAGTGTGAGTGTGCCTGTGTGTGCACACAGGTGGGCGTGCATCTGCCCTGAGCGCTGCACCCCCTCGCGGGCTCAGAGCAGGGAAGTGAAAAAGGGCCAAAGAGAGTGAAACAGGCATGTCATTCTTTGATTAGTGAGTCGGGATCCAAATTTTTAACTAATTGAATACATTAAATAGAAAGTCCCTAAAATTAAAAAAAAAAAAGACTAACACAAGACACTCTTCAAAGCTTCTTTAATGAAAAGTGTATTTGGGGTTTGACCGTAATGGCTGTCCTCGCTTGCCAAAACCTGGCGCGCCGGCAGGTGACCTCCATGGAGCCCGTCTGAAATGGTACCTAAATGAATTAGCAGTAAGACGGACTCGGCCCGAGCAGTGGGGGCCCCCATTAATCTCGAGTTAATCACTAAAGAGATGCCATTCACTTTTCTTAAGAAGTCACATTTTTCTCCCCTTGCTGGCGACCAGATTTCATAAAGTAACATATTTCTAATGAAAGGACTCTGCTTGAATTAAACCCTGAAGGTTTATGCAGATTTGGCGTTTGATTACTGTCGGCATGGGCTCTTAGCCGGCTGCCGAAGGAAGGTCCGCGCCTTGAAAGGGCCCCAGCGTGCAGTTCATAATATTCTTTGAAATAAAATAGTGCACTGCGCTTAGTGGCTTTAATCAGCCCTGACTTTTGATAGTCAAACAATAGCTAATTACAGTAACACCTGCCTTCCACGGCCTGTCACGCCGGCCCCTGCCGGAGCGCGGCCTTGTCTCCAAGCTGCGCGATTATTAGAGTCTCGGCACAAAGTCTCGATAACTGACACTTAGCAAGTTTGGTAGCCATTAGTGAAGGTTTATTTTGCTGCCACATTGCTAGTTTTTTTCCATGACATTCTCCTGCTTTGTGTTTTTGGGGGGCGGCGGTGGCGAGGGCCCCGGGGGCAGAGGCTTGGCGTCGGGGCGTGCGGACGGGGTCTGCGGGAAGCGAGCAGCGGGGCGAAAGGCCTTTCCCGGCCCTTCTGGCTTTGGGAGGCGAGATTTGCAGATTTGCCGGCGGTTTGCAGCTTCCAGCCTGATGTTTCGGAGCAGGTGCTCTGAGGGCTCTGCCCGGGTGCCCGTCACGCAGCAGGAGAGGTGGGGGTCCGCAGCCCCCACCAGGGGTGGCCCGGGTCGGAGCCGGCAGAGGCCCAGAACCTGGGGCAGCCGGCGGGCGTGCTTGGCAGTGCCGATCTCGTCCGCTTTCAGCTGCCTCGTTTCGGATGAAACGTGCCCCAAGACGCCCAGTGGAAGTCATAAATTACTATCTCGTTTAAGTCTTTCTTTTCTCATTAATTGTGCCTGGCAAGTGAGCCCGGGTTTTCCAGAACCCAGCCGAGTGGGCGACAGCAGTCTGTCAGCAGCGGGCCTGGCAAACGCTGTAACAAGCGCCTGGAAACGAACCCGGGGACGTCGGGAATGAACTCAGGCTGGGCGTTCTGTCCTCCAGGCCCGGCCAGGCCCCGGCCTGCACCCCTGCCCACTGCCACCCGGCTGCCCCCGCTGCCTGCCCCAGCGGCTGAGCCCCCAAAGCAAGAGGAAGGGGATCTGCTGGGCCAGTGCCGGGTGAGGGGGGTCGGGACAGCCAGAGGGCGCGTTCCCAGCCACACAGGCCACGTCACCCTGCCCTGCTGCAGGCCAAGCCCCTCTTTTGGGGACTTTTTCGGCCTTTCCCAGATTCCCAGCTCCCCAAGGACTTTGCTTAGGACGCGAGCACCGGTGCCCAGGAGCCTCTCTCCAGGCACTCTGGGTGACCGCAGCTACGGAGCCGGGGAACAGGGAGGGGAGGCCACCTCCGGGGAGAGTCTCTGCAAATCCGGAGCCGCAGTTCTGGCTGCCCGGGCCCCGTGGCTTTCTTCCTGCAGGCAGCAGAGCCTCCGAGGTAACATCCCGAGCCGTCTGCATCGTGGCCAAGGCAAAGCTTCCTCTCCCTGTGGTGGCACAGCCCCTCGGGGCAGGGTGGGCACACGCACAGCCGTGCCCGCTGGGCCGAGCCCCGAGCTGGGGGTGCCATTTCCGCCCCCCGGCTTTGCTCTCTGGACATCGGGCCATGTTGACAATTACCCAGAGCCAGCGCTTGCCAAAACCTGGAGTTGAAAAGGCTTCAAGGAGGAAAAGAAACAACTGGAAAGCTGTTTGCCGTTAAGGCAGGTTTATTTTTCCTTCCAATTATGTCTGACTAAAACGTCCTTGTGCAACACTAACTTCCCCAAGAAGGGTCGATTCATCTCACGCTGGACGGCGGCGAGGGGCGGCCTCCCGCCCGCCCCTCATCCACCCCCACCACCCCTTTCCTCCCTCCGACCCGAGGTCGCCACAGACCCCCTGCACGTTGGACCACGGTGGGCCTCCCGGAACTGGAGCGGCAGCCTCAGGGGTGGCCGCGGTGGCTTCCGGAAAGGAAGGAGGCCCTCAGAGAGCTGGGCACTTGGGCGCAAGCACATGGCCTTCTGGGGCTGCAGGCATGTCAGGAGGCTCAGCCCCTCGGCCCCAGCACCCTGTCTTCACCGCCTGCTCCAGGGGCCTTTCAAAGTGAGGTCCCAGTTTCGGAGGGTTTCTCATTTCTCCCAGGAGAGCCAGACCTGCCCAAAGGGACGCCTTCAACCCGCAGAATCTGGCATTTTCCGTCACCGGGGCACCCCAGCCAGCGCCCCCGAGGCTGGTGGTAGTGGAAAGAGGCCGCACGCGCCTGCGAGAGTGCGGGTGTAAATTGGGGATCCCGCGTGCGGTCAAGTTCAGCATTCCATACGGCCTCCCTCCCGGCTCGTGCGCGGCCCCCGCCCCCAAACCCCGGGCCTCCGCGGCCGGCATCTGCTTCTTGTCTCTGCTGGGTTTGCCATCGCCGATCAGTGTGATTGATCATCCCTGCCGCCACAGGTTGGTAATAAAGCCGCGCTGAGAGCCTCTCGCATTTCCCCCGGGACCCGCTGGCATGGCAGGGCTTGACACAGCTATTTGTCACCTGCAGCCTGTGACCACTGTGCAACGGCCAGCAGACAGACGAGAGCCAGGCCGCGGGGGGACGGCGGGAGGGGCCGGCCGTGGCCCAGGGGGTGAGGCAAGAGGCGCCCCCAACGGCCAGGACGGACACCAGCCCTTGGAGCCCGCTGGTCCCGAGGCCTCTCACTGGCCCCTCCGAGGAAACAAAGGAGGATGCCGGTGGCCTCACGCTCCGCTCCTCGGGTGGGAAAAGGGGCCTGGGTGTGAATCTCCAGGTGCCCCCAAGGGGAGGCCCGGGGACGGGTCAGGGTAAAGCTCTGGAAATGGGTCGGGCCCTGGACACGGCCCCAACGGAGCACACAGAGGAGCTTTCATGCGACGAGCCCGTCATGCCACTCTGCCGTGCCCTCCTGGCTCGCGTGCACACACGCACGTGCACACACACACACCCCTTCCTCCATTCTGGACACTCTCAGTGAGCGGCCATCGCCAGCAGGCCCTGGACGGCGAGGCTGGAGCAGGCCTTGGAGACCACAGGGTCCGTGTGCCCGCTGGGTCTTGAAGGCCCTCCCAGGTGTCACGACCGTGTCCCCTTGTGGCCACGCCTCAGTCCCCATGGGCCTCGTGGCAGAGACCCTCCCAGGCCCACCGGTGGAGGCGGGGCTTCATTTCCTCTCTCGCCCTGACCCCTGACCGCCGCCCAGGCACAGGGATGCCGCCTCTCCCGGGCGTGGTCTGCCTTGGCCACCCAGACCAGCACCCTCCACCCAAGGCTCCTGCGAGATGAGAGCAGGACCCCAGGGGTCAGGCTGCGGTGGGGGGGGTTGGGGGGGGTGCAGGTTTCCACACCTGAGCAGGACGTTTTCCGAAACCCCACTGCTATGGACGGCGGATCGGCCAGCACCTAGGAAGCCCCTTGCGGAGACCGACAGGAGGCGCAGCTCCGCAGACAGCGTGCTGCCGATTCGTCCCCGCGCTCGGGCTGCGAGCACGGGCCCGACCCCTCAGGCAGCCGTGCCGAGGGCAGCGGCCGAGCACTGGCCTTGGCTTACAGCCCCAGACCTGCTTGCACAGGGGGTCGGAGCTGGCCACGCGCACCATGGCGCCAGGCCCCGCGTGCAGTCCACGTCCCTGGAGAGCATCGGACAACCGGCTGCCCCAGAACCTTCGCCGACACGCTGACGGCGTGCTCCTCAGCGACGCGTTCCCACAGGGAAAGCCACCTCTGGGCTGAAAACGGGGAGAAGCGGGGGGATCGTGAAACCGAGTCCTTGTGACAAAGCACAAAATGCGCGGGCGTCACCCCCACACCAGTGACGAGGCGGCTCTGAGGCACTTTCGGGAGATTTTCAAGGCCCTTCCCCACTTCGGCTGCCTGGCCCACCCCCCGGCGTTCCCTGCCCCGGTCAGAGCACCCGCCGCCCGGGAGAGCTGGACATCCCTCCTGGAGAGCCTGGCTCAGGAGGCCTGGCAGGCTCCGGCCTCCACCTTCGCAGAGAAAGTGGGCCCGGAAGGAGCCATCCCAGGAGGCCCTGAGGCTTGGGAGGCCCACGGTCACCTGGAGCCTCATCTCCCACAGTGTGGCCCGTCCTGGGGAGCTGGGGGACCTGAGCCAGGCGGAGCCTCGGCTGCTTGGGGCAGGGACCGAGCGGGCAGCGGGCAGCAGAGGAGGGGGATGAGGAGGCCCTGCCGCCCCTGCCCCTGCCCCGGGCGCCTGGAGACCCAGATTCCCAGGCGGAGGACCCCAGCCCCGAGGCACGGCCACGGACAGGTGGCGGGGAAGCCTGTGCCCCCACCTCTTTGCAGGCCGACCCTCCTCCAGTCAGCTGTGGGGATGGGAGCTTCTCTCTGCCGCGTCACCAGGGAAACAAGACAGTTAGGAAGAAGCCCTGTGGAATCATGAGTCTTTTAAAAGAAATATTGATTTATTTTTCAATCTTGATAATAATGTATGTTCGTTATGAAACAACCAGGGGCATAAAATCAAGGAAGCTTAAATAAGAAATCACAATTACCCAGGATTCCGCTGGTAACATATGCAAATATATCCCCATGTAATAGGTACAGATGTAGAGCAGGTTCACTCATCAGCACGGCTTATTGGGTGGCCACCCAGGCAGGTCACTGTCCTGTGCCAACAGACAAGGTCTGTGGCCTCATAGAGAGGACCCTGTGTGAGCAGGTGTGTGCGCAGGTAGGTGGGTGTGCACAGGCAGGTGTGTGTGTGCAGGTGTGTATGCAGGTGTGCATGTGTGTGCACATGCAGGTGTACCTGTGTGCAAGCGTGTGCATGCAGGTGTGTGTGCACACTTGCGGGTGCACGTGGGGGTGCGTGTGCACGTGGGGGTGAGTGCAATTGCACGCACACACAAATTCAGGCCCATCCGCCTGTGTACAACGGGGCTCACACAGCAGGCGCAGCTCTAAGTTCCGCCCCGTTGCCTTGTGTGTGGGTGGGGAGAGCCGTCCCAGCTCACTAGACGGCCGTAGCGTCTCAGTTCTCTGTGGCAGTTGGCTGCTAAGGCACCCGCAGAGCAGGGTCTATCCCCACTGAGGAGCACGTACAGCCCGGGGCTCCCGGTTCACCTGGTCCGGCACGTCTGCACGAGCACGGGGCTCTTTGTGTCCAGACTGGCCTCCTGGAACCAAGAGGGTTTCTCCCTGCCCCCCATACTCACTGCCCGTCCAGGGTCTGGTCCACCTCCTTGGAGGAGCCGGGGTGTGGCCTGAGGAGGGAGGGGGAGACTCTCACAGCAGCTGCCATCCTGGGGACGAACCCTTCCAACTCGAGGCTGTGGGCGGCAGGGGAGCCGGACTCTCCCCCAGCTCAGCAAGTGCTTCCGGAAACACACACTGGCACGGCGAGGCCTTCTGTGAGATTCGAAGGCGGAGGAAAGGCGACTAATGCAGGGGCCTCGGGCAGCGCCCCTGCCTGTGCTAAGTGGGAAGCAGCGCCCGCCAGCAGCCCCGGGGGTCCCCCGGGCAGAGCAGGACGCTCACAGGGAGGCAGGTCCAGCTCACTGGGGGGAAGATCCGCTCAGGGGATCAGCGGGAAGCCCGGAACTACGAGGGCTTTGGGTGGGTTTCTCCTGGAATCTGGGGCCCAGAGGCGGCAGGGCCGCCTGGAGGGTGGCACAGCGTTGGCCCTGGCCCGGCGCCACTGCCCGGTGCCCGCGCGCCTTGTTCTTGCTGCCGGTTTGACTTTGGGCCCTCCCCAGCCTGAGCCCCAGCCACGAGGACAGCAGCCTCCAGGTTGCCATGGAGACGGGGCGAGATGGCACATGAGGCGTGCAGGGCACGGGAGGGGCCTGAAGAGCCCGGTGGGCTTGGCCTTCGGTCACCGGACCCTCCCCACCCCATTCCGTCCTGCCGGCCTTCTCCCCCAGAGCGCCGTCGCCGAGGAGGGGCTGGCTGCTGCCGGGGTACAGGCTCCCTGCGCCTCCTTGGCCGCCTGGTGGCGGTCGCCCCACCCCGGGTGGGCACCACCGCGGAGCAGATGCGTGTTTGGGAGCTGGTGTAGAAAGACAGGCGCCGCCAGCGCCTCCCAGGACATGCCCCCCCCCCGGGACCTGGGCACGACTGGACTGGTCAGCCCTGCTTTCAGGAAGATGGGGAGGGGGCGTGAGGGGAGGATGAGGAAGGATGAGGCACGGGCCTCGCATTCCCCGGGGCCTGGAGTGGGGGTGCACTCCAGAGGAGCCCTGGGGAGGGGTCTCAGGTGGCGTGGGGTCAGCCTTGACTATCGCGATTGCCACGAGACCCAGGAACCCCGAGGTGGGACCTGAGAGGCTGCCCAAGGGCGCTGCCTGAGCAGGTGTCGTCTCCTCGTGCTTACCACCACCACCACCACCCGTGCTCTGCTGAGACCCCGGCCAGCCTCTGGGTTGGAGCCTCTGCTTTACCAAGGAAAGCCCTTGGACTTGCAAATGAAAAGCATCTGAAACTGGTATCCAACTTGGCTCCGTGCTCCCACCTATAAACAGGCCTGAGCTGGGAGTTGTCAGAATGTTCTAGAAGAGGAATGTGCTCCGGGCTGGTGTGGCCAAGCTTTGGCACACAGACGTTTCCAGGGAGAGGGCAGCGAGCCTCAGGCTCCGCATTATCCTGGAAACGCTGGCTGGCCACGGCGGGTGGGTCACCTTGGGGGCCATCTGCGTGACGGTGGGGCCTGGGCTCCTTGCTGGGGTCCCACAGGTCCTCAGGCCACAGACCTGGCCATGGGCTCTGGCGCTGGGCCTACTGACTGGACACCCCAGGATTCCAGACCCCGTGACACGTTGGGCACCCCTGGGCCAGCTCTGCCACGTGCCTCTGGTCTGGGGAAGCCCCTCCCTTGGCCCTGGCCCACCTCTCCTTGTCCTGAGCCTGGGGGTCTGCGTGCTGTGACGAGGAGGTGGCTGCAGGGCCAGGTGTGCTGGACTGAGCAGCCGTCTCCAGGGGTCCCTTGCCATGGACCAAGGGCACAGCGGGTGGCTCGATGAGGTGGAGTTACCCTTCTGAGTTTTCTTTAGTATTCCACCATCTTTCAGTGGAACAGGAGGTGATTTGGATGGTCCCAGGTAAAAGCACAGGTGAGCTTGGAGACCCGGTTAGACCCAAGCGCTGCAGCAGCCCAGGTGGGAGTGGGTTTGACCGCTCCCTGCACCAGTGGGAGCACGTGCCATCAGCGCCCTGTGCCGGGGGCGCGCCTCTGAGCCAGAGCTTCCTCTCAAAGGCGGCTCCGAGTGATGGGCGCGGGCGACCGTGCGCACACCCAGGCCTGGCACATCGAGTTCCTGCTCGCTCCCCTCCCTCCGTCCGTCCGTCCACCCACCCGTCCCTCTTTCCGTTCCTTCCTTTGCCAGATGCCGTTTGTGCGAGTCAAGGCCACTCTGCAGCAGCCCCATGCAGACTCAGATGCTCACAGGCGGACACCCCTGCCCGTTCCCCGCCACGAGGAAGAGGACAGGGACAGACCTACGGGCGAAGGGCAGGGTGCAGCGAGGCCAGGCAGCCACCACGTGTTGAGGGAGGAGCGTGTGTGGCTGCATGTTGTCCCCCGGAATCTTCCAGCAAAGCCCCGGTGGTGGCGGTGTGGCCGCGCCAGCCCCCCCGGCATCTTCCGAGCTGGTTTCGAGACGTGCTCGGAAGGGGCGCCACGGCCTTGGGAGGCCTGGTACCGAGTTTGGCAGAAACTGGAGCATCACTTGTGGGGCAGGCACGGGCCGGGCAGGCGGGCTTGGCTGGAGCTTCTGTGTTTCGTATGAGGGGCATCGGAGGGTCTCCTGCAGCAGGGGCCTGGGGCAGGGGCCACCACGTGGGAAGCTGGGGCGCAGGCGTCCTATGGCCGGCGTCGGGACGGCTGTGCCGTTGCACACGAGTGCTCGGTTCCCCATGTCCCCCCAGCGTCCTCTGCCTGCTGGGAGCCTTTAAAATAAAAAGTCAAGTGTTTTCAGCTGCTGCCAAACTTCTACTGCAAGCCGTGTGTTTCCTGAAGTGTGAGCATATTCTAAAGCATCGAAGCGGAAGTAGTGACGGGGGAGGGGGCGGCAAACATTCGCCTATTAAGTCAGTTTTCCGATAAAAGCCATTAAAGATGTGGCTAAAATGACTCGTGTGTCGCCTGGTGGCCTGGGATTCTGTCTGGAGGGCGAACGTTTGGCAAACCGCGGGGAACACAGAGGGGCCGAGCGCGCGTTTCCCCAGGCGGCGTTTGCTCGTGCCGCTGCGCAGAAACCTGGGGCAGCACGGCCAGGAATCTTCCGGGCTCTTCCGAGGATGGTCCCCGGCTGTGCCCGGCAGCCTGGGTTATGCCCTCCTGGGAGAGGGGGCGGCTGGGGATCGGAAGCACCCAGGGGCCTGGAGACGCCGCGAGCCATCCTGGGCCCACCCACTGAACTGCCAAATCCTCCCCTTTAGGTTCCGCGTCGCCTGTTTCCGTAGACTACACGGGGAAATCAAAGCACCCCCCCGTGTCCCTGCCCCCTTCAGGCACCCTGAAGCCCTCCCGGGCGTGTCCGAGCCTCCGGCTCGCCGCACCCAGGACCCTGGAGTCTCCTTTCGTGAACTTGGAGAAGGGGCTGCCTCGGGACTCGATCTTGCAGAAAAGGAGCAATCCCTGCGCCAACGAGCTTCTGGAAGCCCCGAGCCCTGGAGGGACTGACGTTCCCCAGGCGCAGCTGAAAAACCCCATCCTGTTGGCTTTCCTGTGACTGGTCCAGTTCAGGGAGAAAACCTTCCTCCGCAGGTTCGCAACAGCCTCTGCGTTTGGTCATGTTTAACAAGCACCCCGAAACGCCGTGGGGGCTTTTTTTTTTTTTGTTTCTAAAACGTCAGTTTTCCACCTGGGGTAAATTTGATGATTTTTTTTCCACCTTCATGGTGATTCGTTTGTTGTTTTAACGCCACGCTGTGGAGACAGTCAGGCCCGCAGCACTCGCGGGATCTTCCTGGCGAGGCGGCTGGGAGTCCAGCTTTTCACGTGTCTCGCCGGGGAGACAGGCGCACCCTAAGGCCCCCGGGAGGGGTCTCCGCGCACAGACCCCCCACGGCTGGGCGGGGCTGGCGTCCTCTGGCCCCTGCCCTCGGCCGGACGGCGTGAGCAGTGGGGGGTCGGGGAAGACGTCGCCGTACTTGGCACTTTTCAGGGCAGCAAACCTTTCCCAGAATTCAGGATTGGATTCCGGCCCCCGAGCGTGTCCCAGTGGCGCTAGGTCTGCGTCCGGGGTGGCCTCCGCGCCGCCTGGGCCCTGCTTTGAAACTCTGCAGACCCTCTGCCTCTCGACCGCATCCGAACGAGGCCGTGAGCGAGCGGAATGGTCTAGATTTGTCACGGCCCTGGGAACATCCCCAGGGCAAGTGTCATCAACGCCGCCGGCTAAGCTTGAGAATGAGTTCGCAGGGGGTCGACGCAGCGCCGGGTGTGGAGCCCCTCCCCTCGCCCAGCAGAGCAGGCCCCCCGAGTGAGACGCGCCGGCCGCCTGGTCAGAGCGGGGGAGGCTGTGGGCGCTCGAGGGCCCAGAGTGTTCGGCTCGGCACCACGTCATTGGGTGTCCGTGGGTGTGCCACCTGCCCCCCACACCCCGCACTTGGGAAAAGCGTCTTGTTCCACACAGCGTGGGCTCTGCCAGGAGCCAGGCCCCGAGGATTTGCCGCTTATGACGGGAGCACTTATGGGCCGCCCCGGGCTGGGGCAGGACTGGGGGCCCGGGGAGTGGGGGCTCCGTGTGGCAGGGGGCAGCGTCTCGCTCCACCAAGGGGCTGCTCGCGTATCACACATGAGCCCGGACGACGGGGCCACCGCGTGCCCAGGTCCCGCCCGGGCTCAGGAGCAAAGAAGAGAGGGGACGGGAGCGTCCAGCTCGGGGCGCTCGGGCAGCACGTGGAGCTCGCCATGCCAGCCCCTTCCCTGCCCGCCAGCTGCAGAGGGACTTGCTCCTGGGATGAGCTTTGGGAGGCGGAAGCAGGTAGACTCCTCCACCAGCGCAGGCCTTGGGCGCGGAGCTTGTGCCTGCCGTGTGGGGTGGTGGCTCGGGCGGTGTGGGGCAGGGGCGGCTGGCCCCCTCTGACCCTCCAAGCCCTGGGCCAGCCCAGAGCGCTTCCTAAGGAGACTCTGGTGGGAAGCCGCCCCCTCCTTGGGCAAACTCGGGAACCGGGGGCGGGGCGGGCCCGGGCTCCCTCTGCCTCTGACCCCGGCACCGTGGAGGGCAGCGCCTCCCCCGCCCGCTGGCCACCTGGGCGTTCTCCATGCCTCTGCAGGATCCTCCCCCACGCCAGCCTTCCTCTTTGTCCCTCTGCTCCCTGATAGGTCACTTTACATCCACCTGATACCTGTAACTCTGCAGAACCTTCCCGGCCACGAGGCCCGGCTGCAGCCCCCGGCCGGCCCCACACGCAGATCCCCCCTGCCCGTGGCCCTGGCCCAGGGGAGGTCCCGGCCTCTGGGCTTGGACCGCGTCGCCGGCGTCCCTCCTGCCCACTCCCTGAGGCCAGCGGCGGATGGCATGGCCGGGCTGAGCCTCGAGCGCCCCATGGCCACGCCGCGGCCCGGGCGGCGGCCAGGGTCGTG
>JAQZBX010038077.1:0-23560 GCA_029593785.1 Cabassous unicinctus | reverse complement strand
CTCAAGTGGTTGAGCACCTGCTTCCCATGTACAAGGTCCCAGGATCGATCCCTGGTACCTCCTAAAAACAAATAAACAAACAAATGAAAAAAAAACACAAAACAACCAACTCTCATCGGGGAGCACATATAGCTCAGTGCTCAGTGGTTGAGCACCTGCTTCCCATGTATGAGGTCCTGGGTTCAATCCCCGGTACCGCACAAAAAAAAAAAAAAAAAAAAAAAAAAAGAATTGAGGCTTCTTGACAATGGTCATCAAACACCTTGGAATTTATAGACTTTTGGAAGCACTGTCCCTCTCCTGCTTCCGGCCCCTTCCTGGTGACTCCCCCTTCTCATGAAAGCCATGTGAGCTCATTTGTGACCCTCTTCTGTGCTCTGGTATGAGACTGGGCCAGGCCAGGGGAAATGTTCTAGTTTGGACCAGAAAGGCAGGTTCTTGCATTTTCTTCACCCAATTCAGCCTCCAGTTTCCTTTCATGGAGGCTTGCTGTACTCTCTTCGGTGTAAGGATGATTCTCCTTGACAATGAAGAGTTGAGAAGTTCCTCTCTGCATTATTTATCTCCCCCTGTGGCCAAAACAGACCCATTCTCTGACTCTGGGACCTGTTTATAATTTTCTTTTTCTTTTTTTCTCTGAGACTCAAGTTTCCAGGAGAGCACGTCAGGAAGTAAAAACAAGAAAAGTGCATGGCAACAGCGTTTTCTTTTTAACGTTTTCAGAAAGCAATCTGAGGGAGTCGTCGGGGGTGGCGAGTCTTCTAGCACACCATCAATTTGCGGTTAATTGGTTTAGAATTCATTAACCACATTTTCCTGCCTGCCTCTGCCTGTCTCTGGAACGGTGCTTGAGTTTTCCGATTCTTTGAGTTGCCAAACTAATAATTCACCTACTTTATTTCCTGACTTGCAGTTAGTTTGTTTTAGTCTAAATAATGCATATTCAGCTTCATTAGCATATATTTGGATCATTTCCGACTTGAATGTATTCAATCCCATCAATTTACCATTAGCGTGATCATTCAGGAGGGAAGTTTCCAAGTCTTTAATGCTTGTGTCAGTCATTCTCCTCTTCTTTACCGCTTGTGGAGGCAGGGTGGGGAGGAAGATGGCGGAGGGGAGAAGAAGAGGAGATTGTCTTTCCCAGACACAGAGCTGTCATGGGGACCCCAACTATGCCAGATTCAGAGGACCCCCTGCCTGAATAGGGCTAGTATGATCCAAATGTGGTTGGGAATTCTGGATACTAAGGCTTGTACCAGGAAGGAAGACCAGGGATGTGTACATAGTCTCCAGTGACCGCCTAACTGGGGATATAGACACCCAGGAGAGAGTATCCAGGGACCCCAGATATTCAAATTGAAGTCATTGATGAGTTGCCTTGGAGAAACATGGCATTCATTCATCCTACTAATATTTACTGAGCTGCTACTATGTGCCAAGCACCATGCTGGGCGCTGGGCGCATCGTGAAGGAGGAGCATCTGTGAAGCCGTGTGAACCTCATGGAACTGTGACATCATTGAACAGATATACTTGAGTAAGTGTATGTAGCAGAATACAAATCGATGTATTAGATACTTTCCTGCTCCTTTTGCACCTGTTGTTTGGCTAGTGGGCAATGGGGAGTGATGAGACTGGAGGACTCAAGGAAGAAATTACCTAAATATGACTGAGGAGTCAAGACCTGAAAAGGAAGGTACCATGGAGGAGAAGAAAAGGAGATGAAGGCACCAGGGAGGAGAGGCAGGGAAGAGGCTAAAGAGGTGGGAGAGAAGAGGGCCAAGTGGCAGCTGCCATAGAGATGGGGACTTTGGCAAAAGAGAGATGTTGAAGAGACAGCAAGTTTTTGCTGGGTGGTGTGTGCTGTGACTCCCCTGGCCCACTCCCCGTATTAAGCACCTGTGTCTTCATTTGGGGGTGAGCGGGCGTGGGGTGTGTGCGCATCTTACTGCGATGATAGGCGAGGCAGTGTGGAGGTGGCCCTGGGAGAGAGGGGTTACCGTGTCAGCTTTCCTGCACAGGTGCGACTAGTAAGTGCTGTGAAGGAAAGGAGAAAAGTGCAGGAAGAGGACTGGGAGAACAGAGGAGGCTTATCTGAAGAAGTGGCATTTGACTAGAGACCTGAAGGGTAAGAAGAGCAGATGGAAGACCATTCCAGCGGAGGGAACAGCATGCATGATATCTCAGAGAAGGGGAAGAACTTGTTCAAGAGAGTGGAACCACGTTGTCGTGGCTGGAGCAGAAAAGCAAAAACTGCGGGTGTAGAATCAGGAAGAGGGTGAGATTCAGAAAGGGGTTTTGATGACCAGAAAAAGCGGCGTCCTGGGAGGCTGCAAGCAGGAGCCTGGAGGGGCTGAGTCAGGTGGGCAGAGCGGTCTCTTGGACATCTGTCTGGGCTGTGGAGGAGGAGGCTGTCTCAGCCTCGGGGCAGACCCTCGGAGGGGCATTCGGGGGCAAGTTGTACAGACTTGTACAGACTCGGGTTTGGGGCTGCCCAAGTCCCTGGAATTCATGGCCAAGAAAGTGCACACACAAGAGTGAAAGTCTAATGGGAGAGGAAGCACTGCTTTTTATCAGTCAACGGCTGCACGAGGGCCTCCCGTACACCCCCAGTCCAACCCTTTGTATATTTTCTTTAGAAGGGTTGTATTGGAAAATATTATTTAGGCTGGGAGGCGTAGGGCTGGTTTCATGCTTCTCCCACCAACCAGTCACCACCATTCCCCCAATATTGCCAGACCCTCAAGGCAGAGTTGTCCCCACTTACACACCTGCTCAGAGACGCTGGAACAGAGAGCAGGAGGGAAACCCTGGGGAACTGACGGCTCAGCTGCTAACCTCTAAGGCACAGTGCCCTGCTCGCCAGGGAATATGACCCAGGAGACTGAATAGTCACACTGGGAAGTCTTCATCCCATGGGCAGTACAGACAGGGGGGATGGGGTGGGGGGAAGCTTGCGTGGAAGCTCCTCCTTCCTTGCAGAAGAAACAGAAGCACAAGGAGAGGGATGGTGCTGTCCCCCTCTGCACACTCAGGACTCACCTAATCTGTGCGATTGAGGACAGAGGGGAGAAGAGATGTACTCTCAGTCACACAGCTAGAGTGTTCTGACTTCTGGCTTGCACCCTTTCTATTATATATTGCTGCCCCTGAACTTGGAATTAACCTTGGAGAAAAGTGCATAAGACACAAGCATGACGTCTGCTGCCTCCAGCTAGCCAAAGCACCTGGAGGGAGACACTGTTCCTTTGATGACGATATAGTTGCTCTTTTATCTGTGAGTGGATCAACTGGCTTGCAGATAAACCAAGGGAAAACAGGTAATGACAAGAAGAAGAATAGATAGGGCAGACATGAAAAAATCAAATTGATTACAAATCAGTGATAGCCTCTCTATTTCAGAAGATGTCAACTGCCTGGAGCTACAGAGTTGCCATCAGGTCCCACATGGTGTCTCTGGCAATATGAGGCCATCCCTCCCCATCAGCAACCTGTTAGTTCAGGCAGCACATGCCGGGAGCATGTTGATGAAAACACCTTCATGAGGGACTGGCGGTGCCGCAGGTGAACTGAGATTTCACACGTTGAGCAAAATGAGATCACTTGATGGAGAGGCGGGGAATGACGTCGGGGCGGGGGAGCTCACAAAACCAAGACCCCGTAGCCTGCTGGGCGTAGTCACCTTCACTCACGCGGGCTGCCAGCCTATTTAGAAAGCAAAGAGCTCAGCTTGCTCAGTGACAAACGTGTTAGTATAGGCTTTGTTCTCTATTCACAGGCACAACAAGATAGCTCAGATAGAAACAGACAATGTAACAGACTGCAGAATGAATGGGAAATGTGCTTCTACATATTGGATGTGATTTTAACAGAATCTGTTTACATTAAGTCTGTCATTTGGCATGTTTTGGCTATTAGTGTTAACAGTGATGTGGTGTTCCCCATGACCTCCATGCCCCTCCATTGTCCTAGTACATTCATTCGAAGTAGATTTATGTGTCAGGCACCAGGCTAGAGATACAGTGGTGAGCAGACAGGTACCTGGCCTCAGGGTGTTTACAGGTAAGAGCTGTAATACACGTGTGACAATGACCAGGTGTAACTGCCTTTCTATGCTCTTCAAAAGCGTTCAGAATGAAAGGAAGAGATGGAGCTTGTTTAAGAGGTGGAGTGGATAGAATTGGAGTAGCAGTTTGGAAAACAACAGGAATCTTATTTTATCCCAGAAGCTACTTAATGGAAAAGGTACAATTAGCTTTGAAGTGATCATCTTGGTTGCTGAATCTTCTCTGGAAATGAAAGGCCCTGGGATGTTGCCTGCGTGGACTCCATGTTCTCTGACGTCCGACTCCAGAAAGGACAGGACGCAGAATTCCCTGGTAGCAATGAGCAAAGGAAGGCAAGGAAGGCCTTGGAAGTGCTCAGGTGTCACCTAAGTCTCCTGCCCTGGTGGGGAAGACTGAGCCACATCCAAGTCCTCAAGGGCCAGAGCCAACTGTGGGCTTAACTTGCTTAGGGGTGACTTTCACAGAGCTTCTAGAGATTGGGCACTAACCAAAACCTGGGGCCAGCTTTCTATACCTGGAAGTTCAATAGCATAGTGAAAACTTAAACGAGAATTAGATTTAGTGATGTAGAAACTAATATATCAGTAAAAATAGAGTTAAGGTCAATTAGCAGGAAATTACCAGCATCAGAATTCACAGCAGAGTGGTCCTTTGTCCTTGCTCCAGAGAATGAAGGAGGATCAAGCTGAGAGGCCATTTGCTATAAGAGGATGCTGGCCCCCAAGGAAGGGCCAACACGCATGGAACAGGTTCACATGAGAAGGGGGCCTGCATTGCTGTCCCAACAAGCATCAAGGTGGGAGATGGGTCCTGGCTCAGGGAGCTGAACAGGATGGGGCTATGGAGAGGGTGATGTGGGCTAAAGAAGGGTCAATGCAAAGCTGGATCCTCCGGGAAATCCAAGTGCACCCAAACAGGACTAAGATGTGATGGATAGTCCACCCCTGGGAAATGGGGGCTGACAGGAGTGGGGTCAGAAAGTCAGCATCAGCCAGCTGGGCAACGGACAGGGCTCTTTGCCAGATGTGGGAGACACAGCATCTGAGACCTAGACAGAAAGGGATGCACACGCCTCTCTGTGAGTGGGTTGGGGAAGCTCTCATCTGGTCCTGATGCCAAATTAGGAAGATGGACTCTCCTCCAGATGTCTCAACTCTCAGGCATATGGCAAAAGAAAGCGCTCTTCTATGGAGGCAACCACAATCATTTATTGAGTGCCAGCCCCGTGTTAGACACTGAGTACAGAGTGGGGAATAAGACAGGCATTATCCACATCCTTATGAAACTTATAGCCTCGTAAGGGAGATAGACGGTTAACAAGTAAACAAATAAATACATGTAGAATTACAAAAAATGTGTTAAGTGCTATGAGGGAAACAGGGTTCACGACAGAGAATAACAGGGTGACAGTGCTTTAAATAAGGCTATCAGAGAAGGCTCTTTGAAGAATTAAGGTTTAAGCTGAGACCTACAGGATGACAAGGACCCACTCATTCCTCTCTTTAGTCCATGGGGACGACTGGAGCTGAGATGGAGGTTAACAGTGGACAGGCCAGTGTTTCTATTTCTATTAAGTTTTGCTCCTTATTGAATTCCCCTATTTATCCTGCTTTTATTCAGAGTCATCTAATATCTACTATAATAGTTTGGCAAGTTTACTTTATAGAGAGAGAACATGCTGGTCTGGAAACTTGAGTTCCAACAGACTGAGTGGAGGGAGACCCTACTGAAACTGGTTCCACCAACCACTTACCATGGCAACCAGAAAGGTAGGCTCAGAACCTAAAAACACAGTCTTTGAGAGTGTGCTGTGCAAAATCAAACTATGCCAGAGATATACGGTCAGCAGGCATCCCAGGTTTGCACACTCAGCATTCCTACCCACAGGGGTAGCTGGTTGAACCACCTGCATGGTTGGCTGAGCTGGGAGAGAAGGCTGGGTCTCAATGTTCAGGCTTTGAAGGAGAAAGATCTTATTGTTTCCTTGGATGGCAGTGGTAGAATCACTCAGAGAGATGAGACCATTCCGAGTGGGCCTATCAGGGCCCATCACAATATTTCTCCCATAACCCACTTCCACAACGATTCTACCTACCCTATCACTAGCCTGGAATCCACTATACCCTTGACCTCTTGTGGTCAGGGCTGCAGGCAATTCAAGGCTTCGGGCAGGTGACAAGATGCATTTCTGTAAAGTCAGACTGAATGGATTTACATTCACATCTTTTCAGACATATGTGAGGGAGAGGGAACACAAAAATTGTAAGCCATGATTTTTGCTGTGACCCTGGACAATTTCTTTGCCTTAATTGACCTCAGTTTCCTAATCTGTAGAATAAGAATTTGGATCAAATACCTTCCAACTGTGACACCTAAGATTTATGATTCCACAAGGTCAAGAAGACATAGGCGGTCAAGAGAGGCAACTAATGAGAACAGAGTGTGAAGAGCAAGTAGCCCCTGTGGAAATATGATGGCTGACAAAGTTCTAATTAGAAGCCTGTGTGCAGCTGCTGGCCTGAAGAGAGGGGCACACATCTATCCCTGAGTCCAGGAAGCTTAAACCAGAGGTCGTCTGGGTAGCCAGCCTCCAAGGTGGCCCCACTATGATCCTTGCCTCCTGGGTGTTCACCCCGTTATGCATTCCCTTCCAGATTGTATCAGGGCTGCCCTATGTGACCCAGAAATTACCGTGGGACTGATAGTCTGTGACTGCCAACGTTGGATCAAAAAAGACATTGCTGCTTCCACTTGCTCTCTTGGATAACTCACTCTTAGGAAGTCAAGCCATGAGGACCCTCAAGCGGCTCCATGGAGGCATCCACCTGGTGAGGAACTGCTACCAACAGCCAGCACCAACGTGCCACCATGTGAGTGAGCCATCTTTGCCATGATCCTCCAAACCCAAGTCAAACCTTCAAATATCTGTGTCTAGGCTGACATCTTGACTCTGACCTCATGAGAGACCCCAAACCAGAACCATTTAGCTATTCTGACTTTGAATTCCTGACTTATAGAAACTGGGAGATGATAAATATTTATTGTTCTTTTAAGTGGCCAATAGACAACCAACACACATCCCTTAAATTCCAAAAGAGGTGACTGAAAGATGGCGCTTCCCAAATTTTGTTGGCTGGAGCCCTGATGCCAGGACATGTTCACCAACCAAAAGAGCTTAAGAAGCCCTAAAGTAAAGAAACCTGTTTAGTTTTGTTTAACCCAGAGTTCCCCAAACTCACATGACCCTCTGGTGCCTAACATTTCCAAGAATTCATGTCCTGTGGAATGTACTTTGGTCACCACTGCTCTAGGACAAATAAAAAGTTGATTTTTACTAATGTACTATAGTCTTACATACTTTTACTGTTACCCCCCCATGGGCTGTTTGGGTTCAAAAAAAAACATCTAAATTCATTCATTTATTCATCAATTCATCCATCCATCCATTCAATAACATTCAGAAATGCCATGTCTCTGCTAGAACCCATGCTAGGTGCAAGGGGTACAGAATGGATCGTACAAAACCTGTCTTCAAGTGCTCACAGTCCAGTGAGTTTAGCAGAGTGGTTAGAGCACAAGTTCTGATGCCATAAGTCTTCTCAGCTCCATTGCTTACATGCTGTGTGACCTTGGGCAAGTTTCTTCACCTCTTGTGACCCAGTTTTCCTCAATCATAAGATGAAACTAATAGTGATTATATCTACCCCATAGGGAAGGTTTTAGAAGCAAGTGAAATAACAGGCAAAGTGCTGACTGTGTGTCAGGCATATAGTAAGTGCTCAGTAAGCGTGGGCCACACAGTTCATTCAGCATCCATTCTTCAGGGTTCAACGAGGGCCCCATCACCTCCATGAAATGTTCCCTGACACCTGTGGCCCCAGGCTGGCCAAGGTGCCCCTAGTCTCTCCCTACTTGAGGACATTCTGTCTTTACCTCCATCACAGCACATTTCTCCTGAGTAACTGGGAACAGAAAGGGTCTGGTATGACTAAAGCAGACCATATATGAGAATGAGGCCAAGGAGGCAGGTTTGGGGAGCTGAAGTCGAGGCTGGGTTCCCTGCCACATAGGGGGCCGGGGAGGGTTTTGAGGAGTGTGGCCAGCTGGCCCTCCCTCCCCGGCTCACCCTGCTGTTGGGATGATGTCCCTCCAGGCTGCTCTTACCTGCATCCACTGAGCAGGATGCTCTTCTGAACCCTGGGTCAGTAGATAGTGGTTTTGCATGGCAGGGATGAATCCAGGACTGACACCATTGTCACTCCCACCCCCATGCCACTGCTAGTTCTGCTCAGACAACCAGGAATCACCCAGCCTTTGTCCACCTGGACAGCCACAGTTGAAAGTGTGAGGCCTGGGCGCCCGAAATGGAGGTAACAGTAGTCTCAACCACGCCTGTAGGGATTCCTTTTCTTGTTAAAACTACATTGCACACTCAGAAGGGTTTTGCAGAGAACAGCTGGCACATTTAATTCAGTGTCTGCCTCCCCCAGCCCTTGCCTCCTCTCACCTCTTCCCCGCCCCTACCCTCCCCAGTGGATGCTGCTTTTCCATTGACACCCAGCTCTAAAGGAGCCTTCAAGATGAGGCCAAGTCCTTTAAAAAATAGAGGAAGAAAAACAAGAGTCCAAGACCTTCCCAGGTGTCCAGAGGCAATTCCCAACCAGCAGGCTGGACTCCGAGGCTCCCTAACCTTCCTGCCATCCCCCTCGGTTGGAGCAGGACAAGTGACCATGTGCCAGCAGCTCCAGGGCCTACAGCCCCCACTTCTGCTGTCTTTCCCTCTCACATACAATTCTGGAGGCAGGATTCTAGACAATCTCTTTTTCTCCTTAAATCTGTGAAATCAGGAACCAGAGGGCAAACAGGGGCTCCAGGTCTCCAATTATCTCTCCCCCGCCCCCAGCTTCTCGGGGAGACTCACACTCTCCCACTCCGCTCCAAGCAGTCAACAGCCTCTTCAGAACCTGTTGAAATCTATTACCGCCCTTTGGTCTCATCCACCACAAAGGAGCCTTCTGCAGCATGGAGATGGATTAAACAGAAATGAATTGCACGACAGAGGCTTTACGACCCTGTCCGTTCTTGCCTTCCTTTCCCCCCTTCTCTCCCTCTATCTCACTTTTATTTTTTATGGAAAGCCACCTGGGCAGAGCTGAGATAAGACGACATGGCTCGAATGGACTGAGGTCACAAATACCTGAACAGAATTCTCACTTTGTTCGCTTTGCAAACTAGGACACCAGCAGTTCTGTGGCACGGGGATTGTTAGTGCTGAATTCGTCGCGTCTGGCAAAAATGAAAATAAAACCAAATGAAAAGCCCATAAAGTTGAACTGTTAAATATTTAGGGCTCGTGATGAACAGCATGTCATAATATTTGTTGGATTGCATTTGCTATTCAATGCATCTTTCCCACTTAAGGCCCCAGATTTTGGAGGTAGAGGGAGAAAACTAGAAGAATTAGGTTGTGTCAAAATTGAAACGTGGGCTTTAATTTAACCTCAAAAGACAGATCTCGCTGTCTGCACGCCCTGGGCTACCTGGCTGTTAGCACTCTCGAGGCGGGGGCTCTCCCTCCCCTGGAGCCTGTCTCTTAGTGTTCACACACAGATCCGTGTGTAATTAAGCAGATGCTCTTCGGTGCTTGATTTAAATTATCAAATGTCAGGACATGACACTTTATTTGTATATGTTTTCCTTGCTTAGCAATTCAGGCAGTACCTGGGGAAGGGAGGAGATACGTTTGCTCAGCTAGGAAGGAGCTTCTCATAGCTCTGTAATGTCTGAAATTCTACTCTTAAAGGTTCACTTCTTTGGCTTATTACCCCTTTCCATGCAAATTCCCCAGGAGGAGCCTTGCAGACCCAGGTGCTTATCTGGTCAAAGGGTGGGTTAATAAGATCTTTTCTTGAGAGCAAAAATGGGAATGAATAGAAGAACATGGGGAATCTGAGAGTTGAGGAGGCTGTCAATGGAAAAAGACTCAGGATGCTGGGGCAGGGAGCACTGGAGGCAGAATTCCATGTCGGTCCTGCCCCTGGCTCCCTGCCAGGGACAACAGCAGATTCCTTCTCAACAGACCTGGGAGATTACTGCTTAAAGAAATAATAATAATGAAAGAGAGGGAAGGAAGGAAGGGGAAGGAACTTAAGTGTGCACATTGTGGCTAATTTGCTGTGTAAATTACCAAGTTCCCCTGAAGCCTCCAGCCTTACTTCCCCAACCACCTTTCCTCCTGTCTGCCCCCACCCCAAGCCCTCTCTGCTCTGTGGTGCTGACAGAAACTTTGCACTGCCCAGCAAAGTCTATGCTTTCTGTCTATGCTGTTTGGTCAGGAGCACAAAGGACCAGGGCAGAGGACAGGATCTGCCTTTCCTAAAGCAGAAGTGGAGAGCCTGGAATGCTTGGTGCTAGCTGCAGGAGTCACTGAGATCTCAGGGGCCAGAGGAAATGGTCTGCAGGATCTCTGGCCAATGACTATCCAAATCTCCATGCAGTGACTTTGGGCTTCAGTGAGCAATGACCTTGAAAATTAGTAAGCAGGGGAGTTAGAGCATCAAACTTCAATGATCTTGAGCACCAGTGGGCAGTGACCTTGAAAAACAGTGCAGCGACCTTGAGAATCTGAGTAGAGATCTGGTGAATCAGTGAATGATGACTCCCGGGGAGGGCACCCATATGGGCTTGGAGGCAGCAGATTACTCTCAGGTTCTCAAGTGGGCCAGGCCAGCAGGGGGCCTGAGATAGTGGGTGATGTGTGGAGTTCCCTAGCCAGGCTCCCACCACACCTACACACCAGCACTGAACACCCTTTCCCTCCACCAGGCTTCTAGGACCCAGGCACTTCAAATAGCCTTTCACTGAGCTGCCCAGGACTCTGGAGAATTCTGGGCCCCCAGAGCAAAGCTCTCTCCTTCTCTTGCCAGGCTCTTCTACCATGCTTGGCCTCTGGCCATGGCCACACTGGCTGTGCCCTCAACCAAGCCCAGCTATAGGAGGGTCATTCTGCAGAGCTAGGCTGAAGCCACGTTCCTGATTCCAGCAGGCTTGTTTGTTTCCACACAACATCTGGGCCTTACTGCCACCATCTGGACTTGCTCCCAATCAAAGCCAATTTCTTGATGGCTGTCAGTGCTCTTATTGATATCAGCCAGATAGCCTGGCCAGAAGCTGGGCAATTTGCGGAGGGAAGGCTCAGAGGGCATGAGCTGGCTCCCTGGGGCAGTGTGTCCAGGCCCTGGGGAAGCTGGGGCAGAGGCTATATCAGCTGGGAGGGAGGTGCTTGGAGCAGGCTGCTGTGGGCTTGGTTGTGCTGTGTGTGTGTGTGCGTGTGTGTTTATGCGTTCTGTGAATATACCTGTGTGAGAGCCCAGGTTTGCCTCTGTGTTCTTGCACGCCCATGTCTGCATGTGTAGCTGAGTGTGCATGTGCCTTTGGGTAGGCAGATGTGTGTCAGTATAATGAATGCAGGACTCTGAATCTGGAGTCTGCCTGGTGGATTTAAGTCACTGCTTTCCGGCTGTGTGACTTCAGGCATGTGGCAAACCCTCTGAGCCCCAGTTTTATCATCCTAAAATGGGTAGAATGATAATACCTATCAGTTGTAGTTGGGAGGAGAATCAGATCATGCACATTAACTGCTTGTATATAATGCCTGACACACAATAAGTGCTTAATACATACTATGTTATTGCATTGCCCCGAGAGTGTGGGCTGTGTGTGTGCATCTGTGTGTATGTGTCTTGGTGGACATGTGTGCTCCTGGGTCTCTGTGCATCTGGGGAGCAAGTCTGCATGGATGTTTGTGTCTGCGTGTTGGCACGCTGTGCCCCGTGCGAGTAGGTGTGTGCACGTGTGCGCGGGAGCCAGGCGCCTGCTAAATATTTGCTTTTCAGGGCTCTGGGGAGCTCAGCTGGCAGAGCTGCCAAGGCTGTGTGCGGTGTTTCTGACAGCTCAAGCGAGCGTAGCCTCTGGAAGTGTGAACTTTCTCAGGGTAAACAGCTAATGATACTGTGATGCCAGCGCTGACCCCCTGGCAGGCCTCGGCGCGGGCTCGGAGTCTTTAGGAGGCTTCCGGTGGTGCGTCCCTCCTCCCCAGCACGGCACCCTGCGACTGGGGGCGGGTGTGTGGTAGGACAGCGGGGTTCAGCACTCAACCCGCGCTCCACACCCCAGTCTGCAGGCAGGCGAAGGACGAGAAAACCACTTTTCTCAGCCTATCCCTCCCCTCCCTTGGAAAACAGCACCTTGGAGAGCTCCCAGCAAGCGTTTGCCTTGGGGGTGGAGTGGGGGACTTGGCACAGCATGAGCCCCTGCTTTAGCCCAGGTGCAGCCTGGACGAGGTTGTGGGACTTCAGCTGCTCCAGGTCTCTGGATCAAGGGAAGCCCTGGTAAGGATGTGATTACCTGGGTAATTTATGCAAAACCTCACTCTTGCCTGAATTGGGTCACAGCCTCTGGGAGCTCCTGAAACCTTGGCACGAAACCTAGTTGGTTGATGAGAAAAGAGGGCCTTGATCCTCCACCCCAGGTGTGCCCTCCCTGCCCCTCACCCCCACCCCCATCTCTGATATGTACCCAGCCTGCACGCGCCCCCATCCTCTCCTGCCCCCGCTAGCATGACGGGGCTTCACCTTTGCATTCCGCTGGGCCTGCACATGTGTGTACTCATGGAGGGGGGGTGCTCTTAGGATGTATGCATCTCTGTACAGGCTTACTTGTATGTGTGGGTCACTGAATTCAGATGTGTGCTTGCATGAGTCAGCCAGTCCACGTGCATGTACATGTGTGTACACACATGCATACACCCAACTGTATGTACGTGTATGTGAGTGCCCTTTTTGTGTCTGCGTCAGAGCAGGGATTTCCCAAAAGCCAGGCAAGGGCAGGGGGTGTCTGGCACCTCCTGGATGGGGCTTATCTCCTCACTAGGTTATCTGCCAAGGGTAAGGTCAGGGTAAGCCCTGGGATTTATCCTAGAAGCCTATGATGTGAGAGAAGCCAGAGTTGGGAGATCCTGGTCTCCTCCCCAATTTATGGATAAGGAAACTGAGGTCCTGCTGGAGTGCTGACTTGTCTAAAGCCTGCAGTAGCAGAGCCAGGGCCAGCACCCCATGATCCTGCTTCCCAAGGAGAGTTCCCCACCCCCCTGCCCCTCAGTGGCCTGCTGCTCTTGCCTTGAGCCTCCTCTGCAGCTCCCATGCACCAGGGGTCAGAGATTCCAGAATTCTCTGGTCTCCAGGCAGACCTGAGGAAGCCCCCAAAGGTCTCTGTGCCCTGCCCCCGTGCCAATCATCGAGGTCTCTTTAACAGATGGATCCAGCCTCCTGTCCCCATCCCACCCCCTGCCGTTGCCGCTGAAGAGTGTGAACCTTTCCAGACAGCCCCTGTCTGTGTTTCATTATAAAAACGCAGCCATATTCCATTAATTCCTCGTTTGCTGCAGGCAAAGCGCTGATACGTACATTTTTACCTGGGGTGGTTTTAATCAGTTAATTTAACCAGAAACATTAATAATGTATTTCTTTGCCACTCGACTGCCCATCTGTTGAACAACTTACCTGTTGGAGAACAATGTCACCTCCTGTGACGAGGAGCCCTGGGCTGCCCAGGAACAAGATGAGATCCTGCATATTTAATGGCTTTGCAGACTGAAGGTGAGGGCTGGGGTTGCTCTCCCCGGCTTCGCCCCAAGTGGGCTCCCGGCCTGCAGCTTGGCAGCACCGCCTTCCTTTCCCCAGGGCTTCAGACAAACGCTGTCACCCTGCCTTTGATCATTGCTTTGGTGGCGGGAGAGGTTGGATGCCTGCTTGAGGTTTGGGGAGAGGAAGGAGCAGTGTGAGCCGGAGCTGCAGCAGACGCCTCTGAGTACAGTTTAGCCGCAACCTGGGCAAGCAGCTGCCCCTCCCAGAGCCTCAGTTTCCGCATCCCTCTTAGATATGTTGGGAGGATTCAGTGAGAAACTCTGGTGAAGGACAGGGCTGGTGTAGAGTGGGTGCTCGCTGTGGGAAGGTTTCCATCCTTGAGGCTAAATAAGCTCATGGTCCCATATGATCAGGACCAATCTCAGTGCAGCTCAAAGTCAGAATTACCATGAGGAAGGCAGGGGTGATATACAACATGCGTTAGAACTACCACCCCCACCCCCACCAGGGGCAGCAGCCCCCCGTGGTGCCAGGCATTAACCATTTAGTTGCTGGGTCATAGGAAGTTCAGGGAGATGGTGAGGGGTGTGGTCCCAAGGGAGAGGATAGAGGCAGTTGAGGCAGCAGCAGAACTTTCATGGGCTTGAGGGTGTTGCTTGGCTGAGGGTGGGGGCAGTTTGCCAGCCTTAGGGCAGAGCCCACCATCTGTCCTCTCCTGAGCCTTGACCTTCCTGGGGGTTCTCAGTCAGAGCTCTGGTGCACTATCCCACTTCTGAGCCTGCACCTCTGGGACTGACATCGAGGCCCACTCAGGTCTTTCCACCATCCTTGGGGCTCCTGGAGGGTGGCAAAAGCCACTGTGTTCCCTCCTGCCTGCATGATGAGGTCGGGGTTCCCAGTGCACACTTGCTGCCGGACCGTCCAGCTCTTGCCCTCAGCCTGGTGCTGTGGCCACACGGGCCTCGTTCTCTCCAGGGCCTGGCAAGCTACAGAAAGGTAAAGCAAATGCCTCCCTATCGATGGGCTCATAACGTCCCTCTCTGGAAAGAATGAGAGGGCAGATGTCAGGGAGGGGCAGGAGAGGGGAGCAGGGAGCTGGACCCCAGCTGAGCAGAGGGACTTGTACAGTTGTCCTGTGAGGGGCCAGACCTCTGCCAGGGGCTTAGCTGCCTCTACAGTGGCAGGGCAGGCGAGAGACCCTCAGGACGCAGCCGGGCCAGGTCCTCAGTGGGAACTCTCCCTCCTACCTTGGTCTGCTTTGATTTCATAAAATCTAAGACACCACAGACCATAAGATACATAAATTTATGTACTTCACTAAGGAAAAAAAATGCTGCCAATTAAATCATGTCACAGAGCTTTCTTATCATCTATTGCAAGACCGTCTCAATTTTCAGGGATGCAAAGATGTGAAAAAAAAAAAGTGTGATTTAGAATCAATGAAATATGGCAATAAAAGCATCCACTGGCTGCCATTTATTGAGAGCTCTCTGCACCAGGCTTTCTGCTGAAGTCTTCCAGGCAGCATCTCGCTCAGTCCTCACAAAGTCTTGTAAATTGAGATATTGTTCAGAGAGGTTAGGCAAGGGTACTAGGTCACACAGATCATCCCAATACTTAAATAGCCCTTGACTGTGATTGTGCACTTTCAAGTTCATCCTCCAGGAAACTGAGGCACACAGAGCTTTAAAAGCTTGTCGGAGATCATGTAGCTTTTAAGTGGGAGAGGAGCTGGGGTTTGAACCCCCACAGTTTGGCTGCTGTCATCAGCGAGCAGGGGCAGAGCTGTCATCAAACCCTGCTCCGCGTAACTCCAGCCTGTGCTCCCTCCCACTAGACGCTGTGGTCTCTTTTCCGTGAGCGAAGCGGGGCAGGCTCTGCATCCGGGTCCACCCGCAGGACTTATCCTCTCTCTGGCCCGCCCCGCCCCCTCCCCAGAGGCTGCTCTGCCCTGCCCGTTCCGGCCTCTGGGTGGACATTTGCTTTCCCTACTGGCTGGCTGGCAGAAGGGGATTCCCGCTCTCCTGCCTCCTTCCCAGTCTGAACCTTCTAGCGAGTGAGCGTGAGGGGGAGCAGCAGGCAGGCAGGGATGAGGCAGAAACCAGTGAGAGCTGCCGCCGAAAACTCACAAATTGGTCCCAGAGAGAAATGGAGCCTCTTTTTTTTTTGTTCATCAGCTCACTCCCCAACCATTACCAGGCAAGCGGCATGAGGGCCTTGGCTGGAGCAAAACCCAGGCGTGGGTGTGGGGAATGGTGCTGGGGCGGCCGCGGCTCCCTCTTGGAGGGGCCCAGAGGCCTCAGGGCTGGCCTGGGTGCAGCCTCCTCAGAAAAGAATGGGCCTCGGCACCGGCACTGGCGTGTGGGGCAGGTGAGGCCAGGACTCAGCATGGGTGACCTCAGGTGGACAGCAGAGGCCAAGGCCAAAGTGAGACCCACCTGGTGCAAGGGGCAGGGCACATGCTGGAAGGACAGCCCCAGGTGACTCTGGAGACGTTATGTTCAGGGGATCGGGCATGGGCAGCAAGTGGGGCTGAGCCCAGGACTGTGAATTCAGGAGCAGGCCGCCTTCTGGGCCCTGGGCAGGGGGCAACAGGAAGGGGAGGGTCTGGGGCCAGCAAGGCAGCCACACATCCAAGCACGGGCACATCCCACTGAACCTGCCCAGCAGCCCTGTGAGGCGAAATTCCCATTTCACAGATATAAAGACTGACCTGCAGAGGGGGGAACAGCTGGTTCACGGCGGAGCTGGGATGTGAATGGCACCCAAAGCGATCTGACCCCAGATGGGTAGGGAGATGGGAGCCAAGCAGGGCAAGGTGAGCTCCTGGAGCTGCGGCCCAGGATCGGAACCACCCCAGCCTCAAGCGCCAGCATGCCGAGCTGCTCAGCTCCATCCCACCCCTCAGCAGTGGTGGTCCTAGGCCTGCGGCTGGGCTGAGCTGGTGGGGGGACCAGGAGCCAAGCAGCAGCCACTCAGCAGCAGCTCCTGCCGCCTGCGTCCTTTTGCCTCCCGCCAAGCTAGAGCTGGTTGTTAGGCCAAGCGGGCCTTCCTTTCCTCTCCCGCTGCCCCGTGTGCCTCTCTCCTGGTGCTGAGGGTGCTCACCCATAGCAGGCGGGGCCTGGTCTCACGCTTTCCTACCAGGCTCTGCCTTAGTCCACTGCCGGGCTTCCTTGCAGACCCACCTGCCGGCAGAGGCTGTGGAGATGCAATCACTATGTGTCAGCTGTCAGCCGGGCCAGCAGCGCTGGAAAAAGGAGCAGCGATGCCTCCAGTCAGGCATGTCTGTTTTGAACCAGAAAGTAAGAAAAACTGCTGCCTAGGAGGAGATAGCCTACAGGCAGGGGGCCTGCCTGGTACCACACCGGGTTCCTACCTGGTCCCTCTGCCAGTTAGACACTTTTACTCTTCATCTTCCTCATCAACTTCTACTCACTCCTCAAGGCCCAGCTTAAATACCACCTCCTCTGAGAAGACTTCTGGGCTCTTCCTGACAGTTCATTCCCCCAAGCACTTTGCATTTATCACCAGCGCAATCATCACCCTTATTGTAATTATTTCTTTATTTGATTCATTCTCCATCAGTCTGTGAGCAAGCCAAGACAACAGCTGGCTGGTTCTGATGTGTTGATCTAGCCCCATGCTCTGAGAAGGTACCAGTGAATGTTAGTGGCATTGAACTTCCCTTGGCAAAGCCGTAAAATCTAGTCCCCTCCAGGCTCTTGCTGTCACCTCACCCTCTTCATTCCTTCGTAGCTTTTGTCATAGGAAAGTTGGCATCTTAAAGGCAGTTTGCTTAGTTCAATATTGTATCTCCATGGCCTGGAACATTCCTTGGCATATCATAACAGTGAATACTGTTGAATGAATGAATGAAATAAAGAAAGGCTGCTCGGAGGGTTCAGCCACACAGGGCCAAAGACGTGGGTTCTATTCCCACTGGCTCAGTTTCAGGCCCTGGGCTTGGAACTGGATGAAACACCCCTTAAAGGGGACAGGCATGGACCTAGCACTGGGAACCAAAGATTGAACCAGTCAGCACACTGCCTCGGGGAGGACACACCTGGACACACCTGGAGACATATCTGGGTTCAGGTAAGAACCCTGAGGAAATTACTACTCTGTCTGAACCTCAATTTCCTTATCCATAATATAGTGATAATCTAATATTGCAAGGTATTTTGAAGATTACACAAGATAACATGTAAAACATTTGCCACAGTGCCTGGTACGTGATAGGGCTCAAATACTTTGTCACCACTAATGATAAACGTGTCATGAGCAAAAGCCTAGAGATGTTGCAGCTCATGGCGTGATTGAGAAACTGCCTGATATCGCTAAACTACACCTTGAATGGAGAAGTTAGAGGAAGACAAGCCAGAAAGGTAGATGAGGGCTAAATTTATAAGGATGTTGAAAGTCGAAGAAAATGTGGCCCTAACCCTGGTGGCGGTTGGGAGCCAGGGAGGATATTGGGCGAGCAGTGATGCCATTGAGTTTGTGCTTTGGGATTCACTGGGGCAGATGCAGGGAGGCTGGAGGTAGGGGGAGTGTGAGGAGGCATAGGTCAGGAGCTGGAGGGTAACGGTGGGATGGGCAAAGATGGGCCCAGGGTCATTTGGCAGGGCAGTGGCAATGAGTGAGATGGAGGGTGTGTGGAGATGACACCCAGGTTTCCTTCCTGGGAGGCACTGGTGCCCTTTCCTGAGATGGGGAGCCCAAAAAAAGACTGAGTCTGGATGCTGTATTTGATTTTGCAACTGTTGAGTTGGAGGTATTGTAGATGGAGTTGGGGGCAGATCACAAGAAGCTGGGGGTCACCAGCTTCTTGTCAAAAGCAACAGCCACTTGGGAGTGGGTGCAGATCACCCCTCCCTTGGGCAAGCACGGCAGACGTCCACCCAGGCAAAAACGGCCCCACTCTGGAAGGGGGTGTCTCCTTGAGCTGTCCTTTGGGAAATCAAGATTTCACCTGTTTTCCTCTTGTGGTCTAATTCCCTCTACTTGGAATTAACTGAAGTGTTTTGTTGTTATCGTTAATTAGAGCCTTGTAAGGACAATAAAAGAATCTGTTGGCAGGGACTGAACCCATACCGTATGACAGAACCACACATCATTTACTCAATGGTTAAGTGTGAATCTAGCCACAAACATTTCTGAATGGAGCCTACACATTTAGGACTTGGTGGCTCAGGTGTTCAATACCAGGTGAGCTCCTGTCCTAGGTGAGGATTTGGAAAACAGGGCCCTTCTGGTTCTGGCCTGGATACTCCACCTCGTTGCCAGATGTGGAGTCTGCAATCTTAGGCTCCTGAGTTAAACCAGAGTGTGACCCTGGATCTGCAGAAGCTGGGTGATCTCGGACCAGGCCCTGACTTACCTGAGTTTCCGTTTCCTCCCTGACAGTTTTGTTGTGAAGGCTAGATGGGATCATGTGTGGAAAGGGCTGGGAACCTAGGCCCAGGGGTGTTAGCAGGTCTCGCCACTCTTCTTAGGACTCGTGAACTGCTCTTTGGTCTCCCTGCTAATCCATGGGTTCTGCCAAAAATTCTGTCTTTGCATTTGCTCAAAGTTCCGAGTTTAGGGGCCGGTGTCTTTAAGCCTGTATTTTTTAAAATGCATGCTACTTTTCTCCATTGCTGCTGACGGTTCTTGCACATTTGGGATTGCCACTCCGCTCCAGTTCTGCAAATGCACTTGCTGTCCTGCCTGTGATCAACTGCCTTGGGCTTTCTGAGTGGCCGTGACCAGAAGAAATTTATGAGTCTTTCTAGCTTTTAGCAAGAAGAGATCATCTTTTGGGTGCTCCTGTAAGGAGTCTCTTGCTGCTTAAAAGTCCTGCACAATATTCTTGTTTCTGTGTTGTCCACTTCCACTGGTCAAAAGCTGCTGTCCACTTGTCACCTCCCGAGAGTCTTGTTGTTTAGCCATTTCATGCTTGCTTATCCTTACATGTTTCCTACATGTTCATTTATGCTTGAGAACTATTTATTGAGCACCTACAACGTGCCAGGCTCTGACAAGAACATGGTGCACGAGAGAGAGAAGATCCCTAGGCCTGAAGAACTTACATCCTAGTGGCAGGGGCAGAAGAAGACAACCACTGGATGACAAATAGACTCTTAAGATCATTTCATTCTGTAAACAGGCTGTCCCACGGGTAGGGGTCTCCCCCGCTGTTTCTCTGCTGTAAGCCCAGGGCCCGACACACAGTGGTTACCCTCTGTGTGTGTACTGAAGGAAGGAAGGGCTGAGTATATGAACGGGATGCTAGCAGTGTCGGTGCAGGACAAGGACGCTCCAATTCCTTTGTCTGAGCTGCATGCTCATGAAGATGCAAGCAGCCTCATTTGCTAATGATCATAATTAAGTCAGAATCTCTTATTTCAACCAAATGCATTGGGGAGAGAGACACAAAGCAGCGGGACTGATGAGTTGGCTCCCCGTGCTTCCTCCCTGCTGCGTCGCTGCCCCTGGTGAGATGTGTGCCCACACCTGCCCAGGTGCATACACACACACACAGATACACACACGCTAATGAGAGCCAGGCGACGGAATCACACCTCTAAGGCTCTGTTAAAACAGCCAGCCACTGATGCCCCAGAATCAATCCAGTGAAAAATAAAATCTGTCAAAAAAACAAAAATAAATAAAATAAATAAAATCTGTCACGCTGGGCTCCTGGTGTTCTGTAGATTGAAAGCTTTTGCCAACCACACTTCCTTCATCCTTTCTCGGGTGCCTGGAATGCACAGAGCTGGCCTTCAAATAGCTCACACCTCAGAAGGCGAGAAAAAACCTTTTGCCCAAATTGCTGTAATACAGCGACTCCCAAAGTGCGTTTCCAGTGAGACGCTCTGCCAAGAAAGGTTTCCGCAGCTGTCAAGTAAGTTTGGGAAGTGGTGCTTACCCTCCCCACCTCCAGGAGGCTCACTGTGCATGTGAGGAGAGTAAATGTCCAGAGAAGTCCGTCAAGAAAAACAAAAACAACAACAACAACAAAAAACCCTGCTCAACCTTGTTTAATTTCCAGTTTCCCAAATGTATGGGGAGCCTTCAGCTTCCCTGCGTACTCCCTGCAGTTTCCCAACATCACTGAAATAGCAGTGACACAGTTTTCCCTGCAGCCAAGCCAGAGGGGGCCATTCTCTGTTCTGCCCAAGGCAGGAGAGAAGATGGAGTCAGAACTTGGGCAGGGAGGAGAAGGGAAGCGAAGTGACGCAACTCCTTGAGCGGGGACCAGCAGAGGATAAGGCTCCCTGCTAGGACTAGCTGGAGAACCCGAGGCTGAGGGGCCCCTCCCCGGGGGCTGCAGTAGGGGCCTCCCTGGTGAGCAGACTGCTGAGGGCAGGGACCAGAGCTGGGCTGGACCATCTAATGGCAGGTGGCCAGCACCAAGGGTTAACCAAGGAGGCAAGTCAGGGGCTGAGACCCCCAAAGTTCAGAGAATGTGAGCAGAAAGTAGACCTGGAGCTTGGGCGACAGGTGCGTTGGCTTTTGTGTGTGTGTAGGACCTGCTGGGTGGGTGGGCTGAGAGCAGACAACGTCAATGGATTTTAGCCAATGGTGAAAGACACTTCAAAAGTCCCGCCTCTGGGAGCTCCCACCTGGGAGAGGTATATGGGGGAGTGTGGGAGGATCCCCCCTGGGAGAGCTCCATCCTGGACAGTCGTGGGGCACATCTGGGAGCTGTGGGGAAACATTTGTTGTCACCGCCTGATGAAAGCAACATGTGCTTTTGCTCTGCCAGGTCCCTTCCTGACACTCTTGCAGTATTGTCAGAAAAGACACACAACAAAATAGGGAAGTAGAAGTTGATTCTATAATTAGTGCAGCTTCTTCACTGTTCATTCAGGATCTCCAGAGATCAATTAGCTTGCTTTTAAGCTAAAAGGCATCTGAATAAGTATTTAACCTGCATAGCAATTGATATTTAAAACAGACAAGAATGGGAGTAATAATGCAGAACTGGCTCCCTGTTCTCCTCCACTGATTTTCCCAGGTTCTGCTCTCCCTAATGCTTGCCTCTGCCCACTCCCATGTCCGGAATGGCCTCAGATCAGGCCCCCTGGTATTTCTAGGGCAGGTCTTTGGGCGGGCAGGCTGGGACTGAGGGACTGATGAAGGAGGGCTCTCCTCCTGCTGCTGGCACCACTACCCAGCAGGTACCCCAGGGTTTGGAGCTGAGCTCCAGTGAGGGCTGGGGTTGGGCTATGCCTCCAGCCAGGGGAGAGCCAGGCAGGTCCCCTCTCCGCAGCTGCCCAGCCACATCAGCAGGTACGCAGTGCTCTAGCTGTCCATGCAAGTGGCCTGGAAGAGTGCTGGTTGAGGGTGCCTCAGCCTCAGTTTCCTCATCTAGTAACAGCCGATTAGTGCAGGGGAGGGCTATGAAAACTCAGCAGATGCTGGGGGAACCCCTGACTGGGCATCTTCCTTCAAGGTGGTCTGAAGGATATTTGTGGGGTTTCTGCATTGTTACTTAAATAGCAAAGTTCTGAACTGGAATTAGCTTCTTAAAACAAGTGTGCGTGCATGCACATGCATGTACATATGCGTTTACTTAACATTCCCACTGCATTAGATAGTGTGTTAAGCACTGGGGGAGGGAAAGAATTGCCAGGATGGCTAAGGTGTGTGTGTCCCCAGAAGACCGCAGCCTAACGGGGGAGGGAGTGGGGCGCACGACCCCTCCCCGTGCAGCAGCTGAGCTTTGCCGCTGAGGACACACCTTGTCCTGTGTGGGAGGGCAGAGGAGGATGCCCTCCGAGCTCAGGTAAGGTGCCTTAGTGGGGGACCCCCACAAGCAGTCCCGCAACAAAGGTTGGGGTACCAGGCGTTCGTTTGGGAGGGGACCCCAGGAAGCACAGTGAGGGAGCAGGGAGGCAAAAGAGGGACAGGAGGAAAGACAGCAGAGTATGGCAGTGGGGGGTGGTACACTGGGTAACTGGGCTCAGTCTGCGCAGACCGTGACTGGGACCCTCAGGGGCCAGGACGCTGGGGCATTTCTCCCCAGCTCCCGTCCCTCCTTGTTTGAAGCTGCCCCTGAGCCATTTACTCCCTGGTCTTTGTGGCCTGTTGCGGGTGCTGGTCAAGCCTGTTCCTTCAGCCAAATAACGTCTTCAGGCAGAGAGATGACAGAAAGCCGAGGGTGAGTGGAGGAGGCATCCACAGGGCTCCTGTGGGGTGGAATAAGGGGATAAGGACCACTCTGCTACAGAAGGCACAGAAGAGGTTTTGAAGGGTGAATAGGAGTTTTCTCATGGAGAAGGAAAGGCAGGCCAGGCAGAGGAACAGCATGAACGAAGGGATGGAGGTGCGAAGGGAATAGAGAAAAATGCAATGTGGGTGGGGATGGCCTGCGGAGGGGCACTGAGGCTGGAGAGAGAGGTGGGCCTGGGCTGGGAAGAGCTTTGAGTGGCAGGCTCTATTAGTTTGCCAGGGCTGCCATAACGGAGGACCACACACTAGATGGCCTAAAGCAACAGATCGATTGGTCTGGAGGCCAGAAGTCTGCAATGCAGGTGTCAGCAGGGCCCTGCTCCCTCTGAAGCCTCTAGGGGAGGGTCCTTCCTTGCCTCCTCCTGGCTTCTGGTGCTTCCCGGCAGTCCTTGGCCTCCATCGGCTTGAGGCTGTGTCACTCCAGTCTGCCTGCGTCTGCATGCGGCCTTCTTCCCTGTGTGCCTCTGTGTCCTGTCCTCTTCTTATAAGAACACTAGGCATTGGATCTAGGGCCACCCTGATCTGGTACGACGGCATCTAAACTCACTACATCAGCTAAGAGCCTATTTCTAAATAAGGCCACATTCTGAGGTTCCGGGCGGACGAGAATTTGGAGGGAAGCTCCTCA
>JAQZBX010038076.1:0-23547 GCA_029593785.1 Cabassous unicinctus | reverse complement strand
GGTTTATTGAATGGTGAACAGAGAATGTTATGAGAAATATTTCTACTTTGAGAAATTCATTGAAAATTTCCTTGCGGTCCAATAATTGATAAGATTTTAGCACACTGTTACATGGATAATGAGAAAAAATCTATATATGAAATAGGAAGGGAAGGAGGAACAGAGAGAGTGAGAGAGCAACAGAGAGAGAGAGAGAGAGAGGAATCAGAAATACTTTATGGTGTCCCATTATGCTTCTGATCAAATATAGTACTTTTGCTATGTTGAGACCGTTAATAAATGGTTTCTATTCCATTTTCTTTTATTTTCTCCTTCAATTTTATTTTCCATTGGTTAAAAAATACTTTATAAATGAACTTTACCATCTAATTCTACATATTCAAAAATATTTTTAGGTCCTATTTTTTGGTAGGCACTGTGCTAACCACACTAAGCATAAAATTCTATGGTAGCAATAAGTTGAATACAAATCTGGCTGGAAAAATACTTACATGTCTTTCAATGTTTACCTTAAAAACCTATCACACACAATCAATGTTGATCAACCTTGTCTTACTATTTGACAGTCTGAGTTGTATAAATACCTTTGTTCCATAAAATGAGTAAAATACATTATAATTTTCATAATTTAAGAAATTAATACTACAATGTATCTCTGACAGGAAATACAAAACTGAACTGATGCTTATTTTTTTGCATGTGGAAAATGCTGTTTCATGTTTTAGAAATACTATTTTGGCATAGAGTTGAGGATGAAGGGATTTGAGGCACAAGGATTAGAATCAGGTAGACTAATTAAACGGACAATGACTTAGTCTGGTAACGGATGACAAGAACGCTGAAATAGTAATTAGTATGGAATTGCCATCTCTCCCTCATTGCCTCTTTTTAATTTTTCCACATGGAGAACATAAATAATAATTTTTTCTCAACCAACTGACAAATGCCTGCCCTTAAAGGGAAACTATTTTTATAGATTCTTATAAACTTGTTTTGCAAAAGTGTGTAAATTTATGAGTTTAAGTAATATATTTTTAAAGATTTTATTTTTATTTATTTATCCCTCCCTTGCTGCTTGTGATCACTGTGTCCATTTGCTTTGCATTTTTCTATGTCTGTTTGTCTCCCTCTGTTGCATCATCTTGCTGCACCCAGCTCACAGCGTGGCATGGGCCGGCTTGCCTTCACCAGGAGGCCCTGGGAATAGAACCCAGGGCCTCCCACATGGTAAACAGGAGCCCAACCAACTGAGCCACAGCCACTTCCCCTAAGTAATAATTTATAAAGTGTGTCTTCCCAAGAAACAGAGAGTGTTTGCAACTGCAAGCAACATAGCTCCATCCATCTGCCCCATGAGATCTAAACCCCCTGTCAATTAGGAGACTGGACATCTTCAATATTGGGGAATGAACAATGTATTAAAGTAGACTTACTGTTATTCTACTACAGACTTATTATTCTAGCAATGGAAAAACTCTTATCATTGATTGTAAAGGCAGTGGCCACCAGAGTTTCTGAGGGATGGGTGTAATATGGGGACATTTTTGGGACATTGTATTTGTCCTGTATGACATTGCAGTGATGGATACAGGCCATTTTGTATTTTGTCATAACTTACAAAATTATGTGGGACAAAGTGTAAACTATAATGTAAACTGTAATCCACGGTTAGTAGCAATGCTTCAATATGGGTTCACCAATTGTAATAAACATACCACACTAATGAAGGATGTTGTTAATGTGGGAAAGTGTGGGAGAGGGAAGGAGTGGGGCATATAGGGATCCCTTATACTTTTTATGTAACATTTATGTAATCTAAAGCTTCTTTAAAGATAAAAAAAAAAATTAATTAAAAAAATAAAAGAAAAAAATCACATTTAATATCTCATTATAAGGTTACATTATTATACAGAATTTCTAAAGTTTCCCTAGTCTGCAGTGGTATTATGATATAATGAATACCTTTTAACTTTGTTAAGAAAGCTCATATTCAATGAACAAATATACACTTGGTTACATTATTAGATCTCATAATAAGGTTATAGAAGTCATGTGATAAATAGAGATTGGGCCCAAATTCATTTCACAGTGAACCTAATGTGTCCATGGGATAATCCTGTGGATATTTCTCCAGGTCTTGAACACATATTTAGAATAAACATTTTTTCAGATGACTACACCTTGGCTCCAATGTAACAAAAGCTATTATGTTAAAAGGGTCCCATCAAAGCCCCTGGAAGTATGATTCAATTGCAAAATAGTAAATTAAAAACAATACAGCATCCTTGAGGAAAAATGCAAGGATCAGAGCCACCATCATTGATGGAATAAAGATTATCACTATCCCATTTCCATTTATCTTGTTTAACTGATGCAAAAACCAATTAGGTCTTATAGAACAAGTGTAGATTATTGTAAACTTAATTGGGAAGTGACAAATATTGTAGCATCTGTTTCAGATTTGTTATCTTTGCCAAAGCTAATCACCACAGTCCTTTGGCTGGAAAGTGTTTTTCTCCATATAAATTAACAACGATATTAAAAGCAGTACACTTTAACTTGTCAGGTACAGCAGTGTACAAGTTTGGCCTTTCTTTAACTCTTCTGTGCTTTGTAATAACACTGTCTATAGGAAGCTTGATGATATGGAACTCTCAGGAAATCATGTTGGCCCAATAAATTGATGATACCATTCCAAATGAAATTTCTGTGCACAAAATTGCAAGTATCCTATGTCTTCTTAAGATATTAACCCACCATTGGATAAGAAATGAAACCCATGAAATATCAGGGACCTATAATATCCGTGAAGATTTTCAGCATCTGTTCCTGTAGAGCACGTAAAGTTATCTCCACTAAAATGAAAATAAAGTACTATACCTTGAAAAGCCTACCTGCACAAAATAGGCATAACTGCTGAGCTACTTTGGATTTGGAATGCAATTTATAGTGTATTTGGTTAGGTTTTCCCAGCCCATTTACTAGTTAACCCATGTGACTGCCAGTTTTGAAGAGGACTCACAGAAAGAAAATACTCTGCAGCAAGTCCTGGCTGCAATGTTAGCTATCCTGTACATGGGTCTTCAATGTGTCAGAGTAAATAAGGATCATCTATAGACCCTCTGAAAAGCCCCAACAGGAAAATCACAGCAAAGCATACTAAGGCTTTGGTGCAAAGTCACATCTCTTTCTGCTGTAACTAATTTCATTTTGAAAAACAAACCCCAGAATGCCAATGGGCTCTGGTAGAGACTGAATGCATGATCATGGAACACTTACTGATTATGTCACCTGAGCTGCCTTTGTAAACCTATTATATAACAATCCAGAAAATTGGATGAAAACAGCAGTAGCACTTCCTTATCAACTGGAATTGGTATGTACAAGATTAAGCCCTAGTACCAAATCACAAGGAATTTGCATGAATATGGGGCAGAGTCGTTTAGAACACCAGCTCCTGTTGCATTGCTTCCCCTCTTGCCAGACACTCCTATGACCTATAAGGAATAATCAAAGACCAGATTATGAAGAAAGAAAAAACTTTAGCCTGGTTTACAGATAAGTCTATATGAAATGCTAGCACCAGCTGGAAGTGAACTATACTATAACCCAAGTGGACAGAACTTTGGACAATCTATCTGAATGCACACTTTGTGCAGAAGGAGTCAAGTCAAGAGGCATGGCCATATAATGATTCATGGGAAGTAGCTAATGTTTTTACCATGTGTCATGTAAATGTCGGCAAAAAGCATATATGGATGGACCTCTCAGAATAGACAAAGGGGGTGGGAATACTTGTGGTCATGTGAATAATTACTAAAGGTTATCCACTTCAAGGAATGTTCTCAATATTTAAATGAACAAGAAAACTTCTCCTATGGATTGCCAGTGAGCTTCTGTCCTCATCCACCTCAGGGATTACTCAATATACCCATGGAGCTGGGAATGGAGGCTATGCATAGGTTCAATAATTTGGACTTCTTGTCACCAAAACTAACCTGCCTAAAACTAGAACTGAGTGCCTTAACTGCCAAGACTAGAGGCCCACACCGAGTCCTTCATAACTTTCATGCCCTGTGGTGGCAAACTATATTATATCAGATATTCTAAGAGAGAAGAGTTATTACATTGGGCCCTTTATCATAGAGAGGGCACAAAATTTTCATCACTATAACAGAACTTATTCTAGATATGGATTTGCCTTCTCTCTCTGCTACGCATCTGCACTATTATCTGTGAACATATGGAATACCTCATCCACCATTATGGCATTCCACACAGTAATGTTCCAACCAACATACTAATTTCAACATAGGAAAAATGTGGCAATGAGTTTATGCCCACAAAAGCTATTTCTCTTTCCATATAACATAAATCCTAGAAGCAGTGTGCTGACTAGTAAATATTGGAATCACGTACAGGAAAATAAGTTTTCTCACCAGTTTGGAGACAGTATCTTCTGAGGTTGAAGTATTGTTGTTTAGCATACAATATATGCTTTATATATCTGGTACATTTTTTCCAAAACCAGAATACATGCATCCAGGAACTAAGAAGCAGAAGCATGTGTGAACCTCTCTCTATTTTACCTAATAACCCACTCAAGTTTTTCTTCCCATCCCTACAACCTGGCATCTGTTGGTCTTGAGTTCAACTTCCCAAAATGTGGGCACCAGGAGATTAACAATGGTTATGACCTCACATGTTATGGTAGATTCCTTATGCCATGATGCCACTGAACTGACAATTAGTAAAGAGGAGTCATTTTCTGTGTGGTAAATAATCCCAATTATCAAAGGAAATGGGCATTTTTCCAATGGGGACAAGGAAGACTATGTTTGGAACCCATGGAATTCTCTGGGGTGATTTTAGTACTGCCAAGTTTGATAGTTAACATCACTGGAAGACTACAACCAGCCCCCAAAAAGACAGTGTTCCAGGAATAAAGGTTTCGATCATTTCACCAGGTGGAACCAATGGAAGAGGTGGTTACATGTACAGCATCATAGAAGAATGATGTGGATGAACTCAGCATCAATAGTAGCCTCCTGACCAACTACAGAAATGAAGACTGTGGCTGTGATGGGTATTTTTAGGTACATACTAACCAATTATCTCCTATTTCATTCATAGACAATGAGACCTAAGAAGTTACTTGTATACTAGATGAAAAGGACTTTGGATTACCTGCAGTGCACAGACTTGATGCGGACATAATGACTGACCAGATTGTAGCCACTTTGTTGGATAGAGGTGGAGTTGTCATAGAAAATGAGACCTAAGAAGTGTTGACTTATGTTATGTGGAAGCCTGAATTTGGTACAAGAGTTAAATATGTCTAGAAGGCAAAATGGATTATAAGTAGAATAATGGAAGCTTAGGTGAAAGATAACAATTCTGGGCCTATTTGTCCCCAGATACATTTCTTGCACTTATGTTCAGTTTTGTTGCAGGGCAGGGTCAAGGAAACTTATGATACTGAACACTGAATTCCCTTGGCTTTCCTATCTCCAGAAGATAAGAAGACAGGATAAATGGATAAAGCAGTATATTGCTCCCTCCCACTCTGATTTAGGTGGCACTTCTGGCAGTAGCAGCAGCATCCTCTCTGTGGCTCCAGCTTCTGCAAAACTGGCCTGCAATGTTGACTGTATTTTCCTCCAGGTGACCCTATCCCTTGGGGTCCAGTAACACCAGCTCCTCTTTTTATCCCTCAAGTCCAGGGATGTTAGTGGCATCATGCTGTTGTTAATCTCAGGGCTTCCTCAACATCTGTTTGGATTCTCAGTCTTTTCATCACTTGTGTCACCAATTCCCTTCATTAAATATTTTTTGTTGTAAATACGTAAAGTAGTTTTTGTTTTCCTAGTTAGACACTTTCTGACACAGAATGCTTATTGTCCTCATAAAAATTCAGATGTCATTAACTTACCTCACTGTCATTCATGAGCTGCCTTAGTAAATTTTATGCCTCTGATAAGAACATCTGTGATTTTTATTTATCTAATTCAGGGTTTCTCAACCTCAGCACTAAATTATTCAGTCATTTTTGGCTGAATAATTCTTTTTGGAGGACTATCCCATGCATAGTACAATATTCAGCAGCATCTCTAATTTCTACCCACCATATGCCAGTAGCATGCCCCACCTAAAATTTGTGACAAAGAAAAATACCTCCACACATTTTCAAATATCCCCTGTGGGAAAATTTGACCTCTGTTGAGAACCAGTACTCTTACTGAAAAGCTGATAAAAACATCACAGTTTGTTTCTCCTTTTAAGCAATGATTTATATTTGAAGTAATCAATTTCTATTATGTTCAAGTGTGGTTATTAGAGTCTAGCTCAACAGAGGTGACTGCAGCCAGTCATAACAGGTAATTTTAATTCAATATACACTTTCAGTAACTTGCCAATGCAAAATTCCCATCTTATATGAATGAAATATTGCATATTAGAGCACAAAGATATTTCAGAGGCATTCTAAACTTTGTGCTGTCATCTTGCATGGGCATGGATATCTTTCCTTATCTATTTACTCATTCAACCTGCATTTATTATTTTCATCAACCCATGTTTATTAAGTATTTTCAAAGTAGTAGTCTCCTTCTTTGCACATGGATAACCAATTTAAGAAAGACAAAAGGAGTTCTCCCTGTCCATCATAACTGAGCATAAAACATGCAGGAAAAGACTGTGCCCTTCTGGGAATGACAGGAGAGGGTTTTCTCAAGTCCCATGTTAATCAATGGAGTATCTCTCTTCCTTAAAAGTATATGTTACTACAGATCTGAGCCATGCCTCAGGCAATTAAGATGGACTCAGATCCCATCCTGGACCACAGAGTCACTGGGCAATCTGTTGATGCCAATGGGCACCTTGGAAATAGGGAATCAACGTCATATAAAATTATCTGGATGTAGCAATGTAAATCAAGCCACCTAACTTCCTTTGCTTTCTACTTCTCTCCTTCCATGAAGGTGAAAGGATAATTCTGTTTGGAGATTCATTGAAATCAGTTACCTTTTCTATATTTCAGGCACAGATCTTTCTATTCAGTTAACATTTTTGTAATCTTATGATTTATAAACTATCATATTCCTAACAAATAAATGTTTTTTTTTCTTAAATGTGTTCTAAACTGGATAAAATTTGACATATTCTACAGCCTTGTCCTGAATAGTCATGGGATTCATTTCAGTTCCATAAAATAGGAATTGTTGATATAGTATCTAGTCTCTCTCTACTGTTCTTTACTTTTTGTTCTTGTTTTACATATAATTATCCATGATAAAAATGTATTCCATTGTAAGTTAACTGACTTTAATCCTCTGTAGTTCTTTATGTTGTCACTGTTTTGATAGGGTTGAGATGAAGAGGAAGATGAAGATGATGAAGAAGCTGCTGTGGCCATATAGCTACTTAATAAACATCATAAAATTATCATTAATGTTATTAAAATACCTGGGTGTATATTCAGTGGCATTTGAATAAGTTAGCAACCTATTTATTGAGAATAGAAAGAATTTAGCAGTGGGATGCTGAATTACTTGACAGTGAGAAATTTCTTAACCAGAGGTTAAGTTTCTTTCTGGCAAATCCCCAGCCTGCAAGATTCAAAAACAGTCAGAAAGAACGTGACATCTTTGTCATAGAAAAGTGAAACAAGTGCAGTTAAAACAAGCATACCCAAAATTGTGTCTCCTATGATTGCTTCACCTGTTTTTCCAGCTTTTTATCACCCTATACTTGCTCCCTCCCCATTACCTTCCTGATTGCTTTCTTCACATCCTTTTTCCTTAGGGTGTATATCAGGGGGTTGAGGGTGGGTGCAAGGATCATGTAGAGTACCACTAGTGCTTTGCTCTAAGTATTTATCCATTGGTTGTAGATACAAAAACATGATGGTCCCATAGAAGAGTGAGAGTTATGTCAGGTGGCAGGCACGGGTCCCAAAGGCTTTTTTCCTTCCCACTGCTGACAGCATTTTCACTACTGCCCTGGCGATGCTCACATAAGATGCCAGAATGATGGAGACAGGCATGCCTAGGATGATTAGTGTGGCGATAAATATATTGGACTCCATCGGGCCAGTATCCACACAGGAAAATTTAACAATGATCAGCAGCTCACAGAAGAAGTGGTCCACATGCCAGTTTCCACATCGAGGTAGCATCATGGCCATTGAGGACTGTAGGAAAGAGTTTGCAAAGCCAGAGGACCAGGAAGCTGCTGCCAGGAGGTGACACAGCCTGGGGTGCATGATTGAGGCATAGCGCAGAGGCCAGAAAACTGCACCATAGCAGTCAATGGCCATCACTGCCAGGAGTACACACTCGTTGGAAACAAGTGCCAAGGCCACCCAGTACTGAACCATGCAGCCAGTGTAGCTGAACTTCTTGCTGCCTTCCCACATGTTCACCATCATCTGGGGCACAGTGTTGGTGGAGAATCAAGCACAGAGAGGTTTCTGAAGAAGATGTACACGGGTGTGTGGAGTCGAGCATCCAGAATATAGACTAGGATGATGGCTACATTACCCACAAGGGTTATGGTATAAAATGTCAGGACAAAGAGGGAGAGGATCAGCTCCAAGTCAGGCCTCTCAGAGAAGCCCACTAAGATGAAATCCACACCTGTGCTCTCATTGGTTGTTTCCATCTCCTCATCAGCACTTATCACAGACGGAGCTCCTATACCATCTGGAGTGGGATGTAAGGGTAAAATCTGGGTAATTAGCATATACAATGGATTTATTAGACAAACATAACCCCATTGTACATGACCAAAATTCTACTTTATTTTTTATTCTTCCTGTACATTCAACCTTGTTTCTCCCTGCCATTGAAAGAAAACTCTAGCAGGCTCATGACCACTAGTAAAAAAGAGTATTACAGTCATTTTCAGTTATAAACAGAATCTAAATTCACTATTATTGACAGGCTATTCCATGAATACTAAAAAAGCTTTGCAATATGCGGATCTCCTCAAATTTTATCTTCTCCTCCACCAATATGATGTGTTTAATACTTTTTCTTCATAAATACTATTTTTCCTCTTCTGCAATAGCATCTTTTTTCTCCATTGACATGCAGGCTATAAATTGCCCTTTTTTTCATTACTTTGAACTGAGCACATTAAGATGCTAAGGAGTATACCCTGGTACGAATTCAACATATTTCACTATCCTGCACTATAGAGGAGGATAATCTAAGATGGAGTATATTTTGTTCATTATCTCCACTAAATGCCAAATGCCTGGAAAGTGATAATTTTTTTGAGGAGGTACTGGGAATTGAACCAGGGACCTTGCACATGGGAACCAGGCACTCAACCACTGAGCTACACTCAATTCTCTAAGTGGTAGATTTATATTCAGTTACTATCTGTCCAAACATCTGAAATGATTAAACTTTGAACCAAATCTGGAATGCTTATATTTTGTGTAGCATAATAAAGCATTAAATCTTGGGTGATTTTAATATTTTTATATTTAAACCTCTGATATCTCATTTTAAAAATGGGTGATTGGCACTATGAAGCGTAAGTACATCCAAGGCACTAATTCACTGGAGGTGAGCAGTGAATGTCCTTGAAACAGACATTTCTCTCCAGATTCTAGTCCTTACCACTGCTTATCCCCCTCTGTCATCCCTACCTCACATGTGCACCTTACCTGTCTACTGTCTGTAGGCATTTGTGATTGAATCTCACGTGTCTGCTGTCTGACCCAACATCTTGCCATCATATGATTTTGTGGCTCCATCATTTCCAGATGGCCCCAGCCATGCCCATGAAGAATCTGCAGATGTCTATGCTTTTTGTTGCCAACTATTTCATGTTCCTCTTGGAAGCAAGCTTGGTATATATTATAAATCTAAATTATATGACTGTGGTAAAGGCATGGTGAATAATATGAACATGGCAAGCACAGATGGATGGAGAAGAGATTTTAATTTTTCGTTTCCTCTGACCACCTTAGTCTTTCAAAATTATAAAAACCTGCTGTGATAAAAATGCCTTGCAGTCACTTTTTACTTTTTTATATTATAGTTGAACCTCACAATGACACTAGGAAATAGAGAAGATATTAACATCCTCATAATATAACTGAGGAAATGATTAAGTAGCTTATATTACATGGAATAGCATATAAGTTGTAGAGAATCCAGGTCATCTAGCTATAATTCCTTTCTGTTTTCTTTCACACAATATCTTCCCTATAAGAACTGTTTACATTCTCTACTGGGAGAATGGGGAGATAAGAGAAAAGTGGTAGTGGTGAAGGGAAAAGGATTAATTGGAATAAAAGGAGTTAATCCATGAAGGTGTTGGGAGAGACTGGTGAAACTGGATAAAACAAAGACTCGATGATTCTCAATTTGAAATAATCAATGATGGGTGAGTTTACTTAATGTTTCTTGTTTGGATTAATAACTCAGAGAACCTTGAGAATATTCTGATGTAAATTCTAGAATATTGGACATGAATTAAGAATAAATCCTGGTTCAAACATTACTATTTATCACTAGATAAATAATGGTTAAGGTAGTAATAGACACAATGCTAATATTTCTCAAGTGCACTGTATATGCTTAGTTATATTGAAAAATGATTTACAAGCTTTGCCTTATTTTATATTCATCCCTAGTCTCTGAGATTGTTACTATCACTGCTCCACTTTACAGAGTAGAAAAGTGAAGATTATGGAGACATAGGTTAAAGCCAATGCCACAACCGCATTATTTGGTAAAATGAGACTCAAAGTTAGAATTTGCTGGTCCCAAAGCTCATGAGCTTGAAACTACCACACAACATTGTCTGTTGACAAATAAGATACAATTTTAGGGAGCTCTGCGTATCATACCTTTGTAATTTATCTCTCCAAGTTCCTGGACCATAGCAAGCACTCTGTAAATATTTGCTGAGTGAAAGGAAGAAGTGGAGTTGCCAGAGTTATGTTGTCATCAAAACCACTGCCAATTCTGATAACTCAGGATTTTGGAAAGAGAAGAGGAAAATTCAAGTGTTCATCCTCAAGAACATTTTAAATACTGAAATGTCTTCTTCAACTAAAAAAAAAAAAAAACTTTCCTGGAACTTTGAAAGCATTAACAACCCAATTTCATGCCAATGTAGGGTCTGAAATCATCTTTTCAGAGATTTCCAGATAACACTTAGCAACTACAGATTCAAAGCAAATGGACACAACTCATCATCACACACATTTTTTTCAAACTGAGGTGTTAAAAGTCCTTGTCATGTTCTTTTTCATCCATTGAAGTTCTACTTTGGGACAAGAGATTTGAAATTTCGGGGGAGAGGATACGGGAATTTACTGTATGGGCTTTTCAAGACACATGGGTCTCATCACCACCTAAGCAACCCAGACTTACAACACTGTGTTCTCTTTGCCAAAAATACTTATCAAGCTTTCAAAGTATAAAACTTATCTTCCACAACAGCAAATTAAGACCAGGAAAAAGAACTGAGATTCAGAAAAACTGCCAGAGCCTTCTTTTGCTTCCTATTACTCTTCCTGCTTCAGCCCACAGATTATTTATCCTACTCTCAGAAATGCTTTTAAGCACCCAAATAGTAACTTTATCCTCTTCTCTAATTTTTCCCTTCAAAAGCAGGAACAAGACCTCATGCTATATCATTATTTTAAAAGATCTGCAATGGATTACAAGGAAATTTATATCTAGTACACCCAGAATATATTAGCTAGATCAGCTTCTGGCACCACTCAGCTGAGAATCTGTCCACTGTGACGAAAGACCCAGAAGACTATGATTTAACCAAGTGGTGGGAAATTCTTTCAGTCAGTCCAAAAGTTCAAGTTTATTATTGCAGGAAGTTTTTATAGTAAGTACCCAGGGATATTTGAAAAGGGTAAACTTATGAATCAAATCCACAAGCAATTGTTAAATTGCTTACTCTGCAGAAACATCTATGAAAAAGTACCCCAAAGTGATCAATTAGGCAGAAAAGTGAAGGACCCAAGAGAGAAGTGGTAAGTAGCAAGGGGAATGAAGTAGCTAAAGCCCTAATGTCTTTCTTCAAACTTCTCCTAAATTTTAAAAATTTTCAGGAGAATGAAAGTTTTATTAAATGCTTAGTATGGTAATCAGCACTGCACAAGTTCAAATAGAAGGAAGAGTAACTTCTGTTGGGTAACAGGAAAGGAAAAACGAAAACTAAAAGAAGACAGTCTCCTTATATGGAACAGATTTCAGCATTTTATTTTATATAATAATAATAAGAATCATGGTATTTATAGTGGTGTTTCTTGGTTGAATTTACACAAAGATTGGTTGAGGGAAAAAATCACTAAAATAAAACTAGATTGCAAAATTTCTGTCATTTAATTTACACATTGACTATTAGCATAATTTCATTCTCATACAACTAGTTCTATTGGATTAAGACTAGGGAGATAATATTCACTATTCATGCAAACACCTAGGTTAAAAATATAAGCTGAATTCAGTCAATTAAGTACATATTTTCAGTTTAAAAAATAAAAATCTGAGCTAAATATTGTCTTACCATATGGTACAGTTATTATGCTACTAGATGTTTATTGAAAACTTATGTACACACCAAAACCAAATGGGGAAATAGTAAACAAATAGAGTTTTTATGGCTAAGAGATTTCAAAGTGAGTCGGGAGGTCTTTCCATAGGTTACACTTAAGTAGGTGTCAGCCAGATATAACTGCCACAGTAAACACAGCCTCAAACAAAAGTGCTCCTAATGGCCTTAGGGACATCTGGGCACCTTAGGCAAGTCACACAGCCATATGAAATCAACAACCCCTTGGCAGGGTCTAACAAGAAATATATGAAAAGCTATTTCCCCAATATAACATAGTTACACTCCTTTGTAAATCCCCTAATCACGATTCTTCTTTTATTTGAATCTATAATTTTCAAATTACCTCTTAAGTATATTTCTCATAGACTTAAAGACTTCAGATTGTTCCTATGCAAGCTAAGCCCTAAAACACAACAGGTGTGGCCAATTCTCCAGTTCTTTGGGCCTGCCCTAGACAACTAACAAAATGATGACAATGGACAAGACCCATACCCAAAGCAAGGAGTATCTTTGACTGCAAGCAAAACAATTCTATTCCCCTAACCCACAATATCTATATCTCTTCTTAGGCTGAAGCTGAGTGGACATTGTACCGATCCCTCAAGATGAGGAATGAACAAAAATAAGTGGAAAGTGTAACCACTGGCTAAAGCAGATATACTGTTACTGTATATTTATAAACTTTTTTAGAAAATGAATGAGCTATCAATCCATGCAATCATAGATGAATCTTAAATGCATATTGCTAAGTGAAAGAAGCTGATCCATTTTAAATTCCAAAAGCAGGTTCTTGGCTTGAAATGGAAGTCTTCTCATGGAAACTTTGGATGCAACAAAAAGTTTTACGATGGCATCCACCACCTACCTACTTTGGAGACTGGTACTTGGATTTAAGAGTTCAAATCCTAATAAGAATAGTATAGATTTTGAGTACCCTCACCGTTGATTAGCACCAAAAGACTGGTAAAAGGCAGACAGAAGACACTGATGGCCTGTAAGGTAAAATTTTTCTATGCAAATAACAAGAGCAAAATGAAAAAGAAATTTTGTGCATTTGTTTCACCTGCAGGAGAAAGCTTCTTTTCCCCTGTTCCTTCTCTAGGAATCTTGATATGTTCTAAAGTTTTGTGAAGAATTTTCTTCCCAGCTCCTAAGATTGGTTTAAATTCCTTCCCTCACTCGGGGGGGGCAGGAGTAAATAAAACAAAACTTTGAAAAGTAAATAAATAAATAAAACCAGAACACAATCAAAGTTCTGGAAATATTTGTTAATATGTGCAATTCAAAGTGGCTGGAATTAGAAGCTCCATTTCCCAAAAATAGGAGAGGAAGAGATGGTTGGGCACCAACTTCAGCTACTAATTAGTAAATTCAGCAGGCTAAAGTATAACCCTAAGAACTGCTAAAGTTTAAACCTGTCCAAGTCGGAAAGAGGCCGGTAGCCACCATTTTAACTCCACCATCAGCAGGAGGGGAAGCTGCGCTGACTGAAAATCACAGTGCTGGTAGGGACCAGCTTCTTTCCATCCAGATCAGATTGTAGCTCGAGCCTAAGCCCCAGGCCCACCTCTGACAGTGAGGAAGCTGGCAGTACCTGCGCCAGCCTTTCCAGGAAAATACAGGCCATGCCGTGGAGGCTGGTGATCATACTACTCTGACAGCGCAAGCCGCCTAAGGAGCTATTCCGTGGCTGGAGTTGGAAGCTCCATTTTCCAAAAACAGAGGAGGAAGAGAAGGTTGGCCACCAACTTCAGCTTCTCTGAGTAACTGCAGGTATATTCTGCTGGCACAGACTGAATAGACCAAAGTCTACTGGGGCAACTGTGGTCATTTTGGATCCGCACAAAACAGATTGCTGCCACAACCTGCAGATCCATCCCCTCCCCAGGAAGGGGAGGAAGGGGCATGAGGCTTCATCATTCTCTCTGGGCAACTACAGTCTAGGCCTGCATGACTTGGATTATTACACACAGCTGTGGCTCTGTCCCTAGACCTGGGAGAAGTTTCATTGGTCCCTGAGGAAATATGGGTAGCTTGAGTTTCCACAGCTTACAGGTTAACAGCACTAACTACATCCTCTGCTCTTACTATACAACCAGCAAGTGAGAAAGGGCATGAAAGCCCTAAGCTGAAGAGAGAAACGGCACCCAGAATAAATACATCTAGTAAGCCAGATGCCAAAACACCAACAAAAAATTAAAATCTATACCAAGAAACTGGAAGATATGGCCCAGTTAAAGGAACAAGATAAACCTCAAGATGACATAAAGGAGTTGAGACAACTAATCATAAATGTTCAAACAAATCTCCTTAATAAATTCAATAAGATGACTAAAGAGATTAAGGATATTAAGAAGACACTGGATAAGCAAAAGAAGAATTTGAAAGCATACATAGAAAAATAGCAGATCTTATGGGAATGAAAGGAGCAATAAATGAAATTAAAAATACACTGGAATCATACAACAGCAGATTTGAGGAGGCAGAAGAAAGGATTGGTGAGCTTGACTACATGGCCTTTGAATGCAAACATACAAAAGAGTAGATGATGAAAAGAATGGAAAAAATTGAATAAGGTCTCAGGGAACTAAATAACAGCAAGAAACATGCAAACATACATGTCATGGGTGCCCCAGAAGGAGAAGAGAAGGGAAAAGAGGCAAAAGGAATATTTGAAGAAATAATGATTAAAAATTTCCCAAACCTACTGAAAGATTTCCATGTCCAAAAAGCACAAGGTACTCCCATCCAAATAAATCCAAAGATACCAACTCCAAGACACATACTAATCTAAATGTCAAATGCCAAAGACAAAGAAAGAATTCTAAGAGCAGCGAGAGAAAAGCAACATATAACATATAAGGGATACCCAATAAGATTAAGTGCCAATTTCTCATCAGAAACCATGGAGAAAAGAAGACAATGGTATGATTTATTTAAGATACTGCAAGAGACTTCCAGCCAAGAATTTTCTATCTGGCAAGAATGTCTTTCATAAATGAGGGCAAGTTTAGAATATTCACAGATAAACAGAAACTGACAGAGTTTATAACCAAGACACTGGCTTTGCAGGAAATACTAAAGGATATAATACAGTCTGAAAATAAAAGACAGGAAAGAGAGGCTTGGAAGAGAGTCTAGAAATGGAGTTTATATCAGTAAAAGTAAATAAAAGTCTCAAAAGAGTGGTGAAAAGAAAATATGACAGATAAAACTCAAAGGTCAAAATGGGTGAAATAAGAACTTCCTTTAGAGTAATAACATTGAATGTTGATGGATTAAACTCCCCAATCAAAAGACACAAACTGGCAGAATGGATAAGAAAATATGAGCCACCTATATGCTGTCTGCATGAGACTCACCTTAGACCCAAGGATACCAATAGATTGAAAATGAAAGACTGGAAAAACATATTCCACACATGCAGGAGCAACAACAACAACAAAAAAGCTGGAGTAGCTATACTGATACCAGATGAAATAGATTTTAAAAGACACTACTAATGCACAATCTGAAGATGAAGTCAGGAAGAAAAATTCCATTTACAACAGCAACTAAAAGAATCAGATACTTAGAAATAAACTTAACCAACGATGTAAATGACTTGTATTCAGAAAACTATATGCATTGTTAAAAGAAATTTTAAAAAGATCTAGATAATTGCAAGAACATTTCATGCTCATGGATTGGACAATTAAATATCATTAAAATCTCGATTCTCTCTAAATGGATAAATAAATTCAATGCAATCCTGATAAAAATTTCATCAGCATTTTTAAATAAATGGAAAACATGATAATCAAATTTATTTGGAAGGGTAAGGGGTCCAGAATAGCCAGAACATCTTAAAAAGGAAAAGCGAAGTTGGAAGACTCTCACTTACAGACTTTAAATCATATTATCTAGCTACAGTGGTAAAAACAGTATGATACTGGCATGCAGACAGACACATAGACCAACGGAACAGAATTGATGGTTCAGAAACAGACCCTCTCACACCTATAGTCAAGTGATTTTTGACTAGCCTGTCAAATCCACCCAGCTCAGGCAGAACAGTCCATTCAAAAAATAGTACTGAGAAAACTGGATATCCACAGCCAAAAGAAAGAAAGAGGACACCTATCTCACACCTTATACAAAAATTAACTCAAAATGAATCAAAAACCTTAAAAGAAGCAAGACCCCTAATGCTTCTAGAAGAAAATGTAGGAAAACATCTTCAAGACCTGGTGGTAGTGGTGGATTCGTAAAGGAGATAAGAGGAGGACTGAGATGGACTACTGATGCTTAATGTGTGTTGAAGTTGTAATTAACCTTACCATAAAGGTGTGGAACTGTATAGAGTTGATGGTAACAAATAGCGAGAAATAGCTGGTTTATAAACGGGAATGTGGCTGGAAAGGGTAGTCTAGTGATACAAATGGCAATTGAAAGAAAGCTAGAGAATAATCTAGGGGTTGAATAACACAGTAAACTCAGAGGTGGATGAGAATTGTGGTTGATGGTACAGATGCAAGGGTGTCCTTTGTGGGTTAGAGCAGATGTACGTCACTATTGCAGGGTGGTGGGAATGTGGAGAAGCATGGGAAAAATACAACTAGAGTGACCTATGGACTGTGGTTAACAGCAATACTGTAATATTCATGTATCAATGCCAAACATGTACTATGTTAATAATGGGGGAGAGTATGGAAAAAGCCTGCTAAATGTATGGTATGGACCAAGGTTAATGGTAATAGTCTGACAATATTATCTCATAATCTCTAACAAATGTTCCACCATGGTGTGATGGTGTTGTATAGAAATTCTGCACATGTGCATGATTGTTTTGTAAATTCACAACTTCTGTAATAAAAATATATTTAAAAAAATAATAATAGAGGGGGTTGGGGGAAAATAAACCAGATATAATATATAGTTATTTGTAAGGTTTTTGATGATATGCATTTGTAAAAAATGTCTCACAACAATGCAAGTTGGTGGTGAGTTGATATATGGGACCACAGTATGATATTATGCATGTTTGCTTTGTAAGTTCACAACTTTTACTATACACTTATTGTTTATGTATATTCAGGTATCAATGATATAAAAACATAATAATAGGGTGGGTTGGGGGGAAATACAGCATGTGTAAGATACTTTGGTTAGTAGTAATATTTTGAGGATGCTCTTTCATCTTTAGTTTAAAATGTTTCACAACAATCAAAGTTTTGGTGGTGGGGTGAGGTATGAGAGCCCTGTATGATGTTAGGCATGTTTTTTTTTTTAAAGATTTTATTTATTTATTTATTCCTCCCCTTGCCTTTTGTGCTTGCTGTCTGCTCTCTATGTCCATTCGTTGTGCATACTTCTGTGTCTGCTTGTCTCCCTTTGTTGTGTCATCTTGCTGTGCCATAAGCGGGCGGGGCCGTCAGCTATCTGCGGACGCAGGCTGTCAGCTCTCTGCACGTGCCGGCTGCCAGCTCTCTGTGGGTGCAGGTCAGCTTGCCTTCACCAGGAGGTCCTGGGAATTGAACTCAGGACCTCCCATATGGTAGATGGGAGCCCAATAGATTGAGCCACATCTGCTTCCCTATGTATGTTTGTAAGTTCACAACTTATACTATACACATTGTTTATATATGTTTATGCATGAGTGATATACTTAAATAAATTAAAAGAATATATATAATGTGAGCAGTATTAGGTACAATCATATTAAAATGAGCCTTTCAAATTTTTTCCAAACAAATGAAGAATGAATATATAAAATGATTTCTATAAAATCATGACTCGAACAAGAAACTGATGATATTGAATATAGAATATGAAATCTACTTGCCAAAAAGGCGAAGGCCTAAATGCCTTTATAAATGAATTCTGACAAGGAATAGATGCAAACTACAGCAACTACTATTACAATTACTACTACTATGACTGATAATACAAAAACAACTAGCAAGAACTGGCAGAAACATCTTTCTCAAAGTCCAGAAAATAGTTAAAGGACTGGAATAGCAGAATTCATACCAAATCCAGAAGAATACTCAAAAGCAAGAGGATCTTGTAGTGCCCTGGATGTCCCCTCCTTCACCCCTCACAAGCTCAGAGCTGAACCAGCCTGTGTTTACAGTATGGATTCTTGGTCCTGGTTGTTGAGGGAGTAAAGTAACACATATGCACACACTGGGAGCATGTATGTCTGGCCCATCTGTCTTGGGTGGCCTGAGACCACTGTCTCAGGCCCGAGACATGCCAGCCAGAACTTGCCCTGGATGTAGAAGATGGTTCACAGAGCTCTCCTACAGAAGGCTGTGGGAGACCAGTCAGGTGGCTGCCTGGGGCAAGGGCTTGCTGGCTGTAGGGCAGTACCAGGCAGTGTGAGGGAATTGTTTCCTAGCCAAGAGGGAACATCCATATGATGCAAACTGGGGAACTCCTAGGACTAAATGTGCATGCCCAAGACAAGATGCATACATAGAAAAGAACAGGGTGGCACCTACACTTTGGCCTTAAGCTAGTCTCTAAATTCATTGTATGGATAAACTCTGAAGGAGAGCATATGCACAAGTCATTCTTCAGACTGCGGAAAGAGTTCTTTTTTCCCTTCTTTTTAATTTTTTGTTTCTCCATGGAATGCAAGGAAAGCTGTCATAACACTAGTTGGAAACAAGTTTAAGAAGAACTGTCCCAGAGTCTAAATTCCAATAGTAACACTTTAAAATAAAAAAAAATGTTCAATGCTCTTATGGCAATATGACAAGGGAGTGTCACTGGTTTAGGGTATTGGTTGAGGGGGGCATTCAGGATGGGGTGCATCTGAAGTAGGCTTCTGGGGAGTGTGTGAGTGTTCATCCTGTTATAATGTGTTGTGTTGGTGGGTGGAGACCAACACGGTGAGTGGGAAGGAGATGGACCCCCATCTTTGGGAGGACCGATTCACCCAGAAACAGACAGGTGGGTGTCTCTTATGAGCAAAGGTGGATGCTAATGTGGAGGACAATCAGCATGTCAATACCTCCTGTTGCATGTAACTATGAATCTTGTCATCCAATGAGTCAAGAAAGGGGGGTGTCATGTGCCCCAGGGGGATGGGAAGGGAGGAACAGAATAGATCCAACAGGGTATTTAGTGGTCAGGTGAAATGTTTTTCATTATCTTACAGTGATGGACACAAGACATGGTAAATATCATCAAAAATTATTAAATTGTACCATCTAAAATGTAAACTATACTGTAAACCATTGACAATATTTAGTAGCTATGTTTCAATATCTGTATAACAATTATAACAATGCTACCATCCACATACAAAAAGGTTTTAATATGGGGTGAGGAAATGGAGAGGAGGTTGGGTATATGAGAGTCTCTAGTATTCTGTGTGTGGCTTTGCTGTGACCTAAAACTTCTTTGGAAATTAAATGAAAATTTGGGAGACACTGGGGAGTCAGAGGAGGAAGTTGCCACAGTACAGACTGGACACCCGATAATACAGTGATAAAAGGAAAAATGCTTTTAATATTATTTTTTTTTTAATTTTTTTTGTTTTTTCCCATTTTTTGAATATTCCAATCCTTTTATTTTATTTTATTTTTAGTGTTTCTTTAAGTTTCTATGTATTTTATCTCTTACATTTAATTGTATTTGACTATTATATGGGCTTCATCTTTAAGGAAGGTTTGGATCACAGAAAGGTTAAAATGGGGGCAGGACAGGATCATTGGTGGGGTGTTTCAGGGATGGGGGTTTCATGGGAGGAAGTTCACCTGAATATACATAAAAGTTATATAAATTGTTCAAATGATCATGGGGTGGGGCATGGTCACAGTGGGTGAAGAATCACTCAATAAATGAGAGAATACTGAATTCCCAGCCTGGAAAGCCCTGCCACATTCTCCAAGGGAGCAGTAACAGTCCCCCAACTGCAGGGGAAGTGTCTGGCAAAGGAGGATGGTCCACTAATGGGTTCTTGTTATTGATGACTAGCCTTACAAGACTTTGTTCTTATAATTGAAACTTAGCCTAATGTTAAGGTGTGCTTAAGGGTTGCCACCTGAGAGCCTCCTTGTTGCTCAAATGTGGCCTTTCTCTAAGCCAAACTCAGCATATGAATGCATTACTTTCCCCTCATTGTGGGACATGACTACTGGGGTGAGTCTCCCTGGCAACAAGGGATTACTATCAAGTGCCAACTGGCAATATGACTGGAAAAGACCTGGAATAAAAGGGGGGAAATGTAAAGACAAATGAGTTCTTATGGCTAAGAGACTTCAGAGATTCGGGAGGTCATCCCAGAGGTAACCCTTATGTACACCTCAGTAGGATCTCATAGACCACCAAAGTGGATATCACCCCAAACAGAGGGGCTCCTGAGGGCTATGGAGACACACAGGTCCTACATAAGGGGGGTAGCTCCAGAAATTGATGCCTTATCAGTGGGCTATACTTTGGAATCTGTGCTCCTGAGAGTGACAGAGTTGGACTTAAATAAGTCCTCCCTGCATATGGTCCATCAGTCCCTTCTATTCAAACCTATATGTGGTCCTGGAGTTTTTAGGTGTAATTCCAGAGTCTGGAGCCTTTGGCATGCCCATGTGCCAGCTGTGCCTGGAATCTCGGTGGAGCTGCAACTCCTACTCTACAGCTCAATGGACTCACCCAAGACACATGGTGAGGAGATGATGATGGACAACAGCCATCCCGGGGAATGGAGAGTGTCTGCAGCTGCAGGCAGGATAATCCCATCCATCTTATCCATGGGATATAAGCCACCTCTCACTTGGAGGTGGAGTGGACATCACCATCTCAGGAATGAGGAAAAAGCTATGAACTAGATTGGACTTACTGATATTCTGTTGTAGACATATTGTGATTCAAGCAATGGAAGAAATTACAGCATTGATTTGGAGCCAGTGGTCACTGGATGCTTTCGGAGAAGGGAGAGGGAAAAGCAGTTGTGATACAGGGGCTTTTTTGGGACTTGGGAATGATCCTGAGTGACATTACAATGACAGATATAGGCCATTTTACATCAGCATATAACATGCAGAACTCTGTGGTAGAGAGTGTGGTCTATAATATGAACTATGGCCAATGCTTAGTGGCAAAGCCCCAGGATGGGTATATCCATTGCAGGTGATGAGCCACACTAATGAAAGATGTTTATGTGAGAGTTTGTGGGAGGTGTGGGAGGTGGGGAACATGGGAATCCCTATAATTTTTGTGTAACATTTATGTAATCTAAGCATCTTTTAAAATATTTTTTAAAAATCTAATATCAAAAAAATAAAAATAATGCACTAACCATAAATGAAACAAATGATAAATATGACTTCTAAAATAAAGAACATCTGTTTATTCAAACATTCAAAAAAAAAAGTTCAGGTTTCAACAACAGATTACAAAACATGCAAAGAAACAGGAAGTGATAACCCAGGTAAAAGAGAAGATTAAAGCATTAGAAACTATCAATGATGCAGAGTAGACCTGGTACATACTGGACAAAGACTTTAAAAGAAAATGTTCTTAAATGAATTCAAAGAGCTAAAGGAAAACTAGTCAAAGACCTAAAGGAAAATTGGAAAATAATAGATGACACAAAGAGAATATCAATGGAGATATGGGGATTATGAAAATGAGCAAACAGAACTGAAGAACACAGTAACAGAATTTTAAAATTCCCCAGATGGGTCCAACAGTAGGATGGAGCTGACAGAAAAATCAGTGAACTTCTAGATAAGACAACTGAAATTATCCATCATGAGGAACAGAAAGAAGAAAGAATGCAGATACATAAACAGAGCCTGAAGAACCTATGGGACACCATCAAGTATACCAATATACACATTGTGGGAATCCCAGAAAGAGAAGAAAGAGAGAATGAAGCAGAGGTAATATTCAAAAAATAATGACAGAAAACTTCACAAATTTAATAAAAGACATGAATTTTTCACATCCAAGATGCTCAAGGAATTCAAAACAGTATAAACCCAAAAGCACCTATACTGAGACATATAATCAAACCTTTAAAATTCTGAAAGCTGCAAGAGAGAAGCAACTTGCCACCTACAAGGGAGTCTCAAAATAATTACATGTCAATTTCTCATCAGAAACCTAGGAGGCAAGAAAGTAGTGGGATGGCTTATGTGAAGTACTGAAAGCAAAAATACGCCAACCAGAATTCTATACCTGGCACAATTGTCTTCCAAATAGGGAAGCAGAATGAGCATCACCATCCCCAAATTTCCCAAACTGAGGAATGAACAACGATAAGGAGTTTGCAATTATGCACTAAAGTAGAGTTATTATTATTCTAGCAATGGAAGAACTTGTATCATTGATATAAAGGTAGTGGCTATCAAAGGTTCTGAGGGAAAGGAGAGGGAAGAATAAGTGTAACAGGGGAAATTTTTGGGACATTGGAATTGTTCTGCATGACACTGCCATGAAAGATACAGGCCATTATACATTTTGTCAAAACCTATAAAATATGCAGTGCAAAGTGTAAACCATAATGTAAACTATGGACCATGGTTAGCAGCAATGCTTCAATAAGTGTTCATCAACTGCAACAAACGTACCACACTAATGAATGATGTCATTAATGGGGGAAAATGTGGGAGGGATCGGGGTGGATTATTTGGGAATCCCCTATATTTTCAATGTAACATTTATGTAATCTAAAGCTTCTTTCAAAATAAAGAAAAAATAAACAAATGAGGGTGAGATTAAGACATTTCCAGATAAACAGTAGCTGTGGGCATTTATCACCACTATACTGCCCCTATATGAAATGCTAAAGAGAAGTCTGTAGGTTGAAAGGAAAGGGCACTAGACAGTTGATCAAATTGTAAACTATACTGTAAACCATTGACAATTTTTAGTTGCTATATTTTACTATCTGTATAACAGTTATAACAATGCTAACATCCATTAAAAAAAAAAAAAAGGTTTTAATATGGGGTG